>JARYGA010050882.1:0-187117 GCA_030545235.1 Helianthus tuberosus | reverse complement strand
TCCTATAAAATGAGACCTCTCAGCAACTTCCATTTGATCACACAAAAAAAAAAAAAAACGCCAATGTTCCTAAATACCACTCATTGTAAAACGCCAAAAATTTAAAAAAATAAAAAATGGCTAACATGCTTTCTTGGATATTCAGTATTGTTCTGCGTGAAGTTTCACTGAATGGATTGTTAGGTGAGGAGAGTAACTCAGTAAGATTTTGCTGCATGAGATGGACAAATCTTCAAGAAAAAGATACTGATGACAGTCATATGTCATTTTGTGTTCTTTGTTCTTGAAGAGGCTTGGATGAGGAGAGGATATCAATAACACTGAAGAGTGGGATGATTATAAAGATGAAGAGCAAAGCGAAAAACCACTCACACGACATCGAACAAACAAAATAATCAGACCGATGGGTTTGTTAAGTTTTAAATAAAAACACCATATATTTGGTGACAGTTCGTGTAGTATTAAAGAAGAGAGAGACTGATGATAATGAAGATTATGAAGAGAGATCCGATTAGGATTCTTAATTTATTTTTTTTGCTTCTACTTTTTCCCCCTGTGGTTGTAATATAATTTTCCGCTTGTAAAACGCCAAGATACCACAAACGCCAATATATATATATATAGGGGAAGGTTCTATGCAGAACACTAAATATTGCGAGAACACGCAGAACAAAATGAATCACCCATTTTTCCAATCCTAAAAACCTAAAAAGTAAAGGAAAATGTTACAAATAGAAGATTTATTGTTTCTCACACTAGAATTTAAAACAAAATATGAAAAATTTTCATTTTTTTATATAACCTACACATATGTGCATTCTTTGTAGGTTAAATTACCTACATGTATGTAGGCTAAGTATAGGTAAAAATATAAGGTTTTCCATGCATATATAATACACATACGAATGTAGGAAATATAAAATTTTAAAAATATGAACTTTAAATCATAAAATCTAGTGATTTAGAGTTGTTCTTTTTGTTCTCGCAATAATTAGTGTTCTGTAATGATCCTCATCCTATATATATATATATATATATATATATATATATAAACAATAATAGAACAATGGGCCATCTGATCTAAAAGGCCATTGAATCTAAACGCCATTGAATCTAAGAACAAACAATGGGGAATCGTCCTAAAAAGTTCTGGACATACTTAGTGTGGATGAAGCCATTCAGAGAGATATTCTGGCCATTAGGGTTCCAATGGCCGATGATTTGGAAACGTCATAAACGCCAAAATATTAATCCAATGAAACCATTAAAACGCCAGGTAGTTATTGAATTTGGTTAACGCCAAAAAATCTTAAACGCCAAAAATGAAGAAGTATTGTGACACCGAATTGGAAAAGCGGAAGATAAAATGACAAAAAAGCCCATACACCCTAATCATATCGTGCGCCACGTATTGGGCCAGGATGCGTTCTCACACTTTAGGGCGTTTTCTCCTGATCCCGTACCTATATATTGTTTTGTATTTAGGATCTTTTTATCATCTATTATATGTATTTCTTTGATTACATACATGTTAAAGTAGTTTACATATGTGTAATCAGCGGCGAACCTTGACAATGAAGACGGGGGGCGTCGAAAACGTATATACTCAAAAATTTCTATAGAACCAGGGGGTCGAAAAGGTATATACCAAAAAATTTCTATACGGAAACTACATATATAACACTACTAAGCCAAAAATTTCGACCCCTCTTAAGCTGCGCCCCTATGTGTAATAGCCAAATTATATATATATATATATATATATGTGTGTGTGTGTGTGTGTGTGTGTCATAACTAATTACATATATGTAAAAAAACTAGTTTACATATTTGTAATTATAAAATTACATATAAAAAATGATAAAATTACTCTTAACATTAATGTACTCATAAAAATACACATAATAAATGATAAAATTATCCTAAACATAAAAATATATAAATAAAAAGATTGTTTATTTGGAGTTCTGCGAGTTCTGTAAATATTTATGGTTCTAAAATGATTCTTACTGAGTACACATGCATGATCAACTTTCAAAATTTTGTTACCTGTACATAAAAGTTGTTTAAGTATCTATTACCTATTTTCACGTATATATTAAATTTATTAGCATGTTTCACGGCTATAAAGGTTGAAGTATGCTAAAAGTGTTATGAATATCACATAGAGTTTACCATGTAGATCAAGATTTACCTCTAAGATTTTACCCAAGCAAGTGGATGAACTCTTTGTCAAACTTATGGGTAACCTTGTCTACTAAATAGTTAATCTTGTCCACCAAATAGTTAACCCTGTCCACCAAATAGTTAATCTTTTTGTAGTATAAATACTAGCTCAAGATAGAAGGAAAAATGCACCTCATGTATACACTTTTATAAGTTATACAACTCTCTTCTTCTTTTTCTTATAACATTTCTAAAGTTCTTAAAGTTTTAGCACTAATCGTGTGTTAATCCTTGTTATATTATAACACGTTATCAGCACGAGGCTCTAGCCAAGGAAACGTTCAAGCAATTATAATCAAAGTAAGCATTTGATTAATATATAAACTATAATTGTTATGATAAACTAATACCAGTGCAGATGTATCTTACGATGGATATACGATCGTTGTTGGACTACAAAAACGTAACATGTCTTTTTTATGTATCGTGGGATTGTTTTCCTTTAGGAGACCATGTTATCCAGACACTCCTATCATAAAAACAATTAAGTCCCATACTTAAAAAATGAAAAATAAAATAAAGAGACTCAAAGACTTGATAGCACTTGTATTTATTTATGCATCTAACTTTTATTTATACGCACATACTAACATTTAATTTTGGAGCCGAGGGTCTCTTCTAGAAGCAGCCTCTCTATCCCTAGGGATAGAGGCAAGGTCTGTCTACATCCCACCCTCCCCAGACCCTATGAGTAGCTTTGCTATTTGTGGGATTTACTGGGTATGGTTGTTGTTGTTGTATTCATGTATACTAACATTTTTATTCTTATTATTAGACATCCTAATTTTATATCTTATAAAATAACATTTCCTTAATACATCATTTAATATATATACATATACATATACATATACATATACATATACACATACACATACACATACACATACACATACACATACACATACACATACACATACACATACACATACACATACACATATACATACATATACATATACATCTACATATACATATACATATACATATACATATACATATACATATACATATATATATATAACCGTTGTACAACGACTATAAAACGGTAATATAACCATTACAAAACGGTTATAATTTACCACTATAAATAACCAATTATCAATCTCATTTTTTTCCACAGCAAACACTCTTCTTCTCAAAGTTATTCAAGAAAAATTTTCGAAGATGATTCACCCGGCTTTAATATTGGCCGGCATAATATTAATATTGTTGCCGACCTTAATATATGAGCTTCCACCTCATCTTTTTAGTGCTTATGTATTCATTTATTTGTTTATAGCTGTACCTTTGTATGTTATCTCATTTTTAATGAGTATTTAGATTTTAATATTTATCTTATTTATGTTTAGCAACAAAATGGCAAACATCGCAAAAATTGAATTCCCGGCTCTTAATATCACCGGAGAAAATTATATGCCGTGGACGGCACATGTTAAGCGACATCTCAAGTCAATGGGTGTTTTGGAAACGATAACGGAGTGGAACGAATGTAGCGATCAAGACAAGGCAAAATCCGATGTCTTCCTCCATAAACACATTGATGAGATGTTGCAATTTGAATATTCAAATTTTGAGGATCCATACGTTTTGTGGGAAGATTTAAAAAGCAGATTTGATAATCAAAGGGAAGTTTTACTTCCCACTGCTAGAGATGAATGGAACAATCTCAGGTTCCAAGATTTTAAAAAGGTGAATGAATACACCTCTGCTTTGTTCAGGATATGCTCAACGCTCCGATTCTGTGGGCAAACTGTTACGGAGGAAGATATGTTGGAGAAAACTTTCTCCACATTTCATGCATCAAATATAAACTTGCAACAACAATATCGGTTGCAAAGGTTTCAAAGATATTATGATCTAAATTCATTTCTCCTCGTAGCAGAGAAAAACAATGAGCTAAGAATGAAAAATCATCAAGCTCGTCCCACTGGATCATTAGACATTCCAGAAGAAAATGCTGTTATTAATGATGATACTAAAGACTCTGGAAGAAAATGGGGACGAGGCCGTGGCCGTGGCCATTTTGGTAAAGGTAATGGTCGCAATTATTCCTTCAAAAGAAATAATAATTTCCGAGGTAATTCCCATGGTCGTGGACGTGGTCGCGGTCGTGGTCGAAATCAAAGAACCCCCAATTACCACACTCCACAAAATACCAATCCCAACCAGTATAACAAAAGGAATGAAGCTGGTAGGTCCGAAAAAAATGGCACTTCTTGTTTCAGATGTGGAAGTGCAAACCATTGGTCAAAGGCTTGTCGTACACCTTCACATTTATGTGAACTTTACCAAGCCTCTCTCAAAAGAAAAGTAAAGGAGATGAACCATGTGGATAATTTTAATGATATCAACGTCGAACTGAATCTCGTCGACTTTAACAATAACATGGAACTCTGAAACGAATGTTGCTAAACCATAATAATTATATGCAACAATTATGTAATTTCCTTTATTATAAGTATCTTTATTATGTTTCAGTAGTCTTTCTTTTCATGTAACGTTTTCAACTAATAAATAAACTTCTTATTATAAAATAATTCACAATGCCTTCGTTATACACTTATTATTATTATTTCTCTTTATATTTTCAAGATTAAAATGAATACCACTGGAGCACAAGAGCAGACAAATGATGCAGATATATGTATAGCGGATAGTGGAGCCACACACACTATACTTAAATCTAAGAAATATTTTTATGAGTTGAAACCAACAAAAGGAACCGTTGATACAATATCAGGTCCTACAAACTTGATAGAAGGAGTGGGAAAAGCTAATTTAATATTACCAAATTGTACAAAGCTCTTAATAGAGAATGCTTTATTTTCCCCAAAATCAACAAGAAACTTGTTGAGTTTAAAAAACATATATCATAACAGATATGATACTCAGTCAAGGACTGTTAATAATAAGAAATATTTACACATCATGAGCAAAGACCATATATTGGAAAAACTGCCAATGCTCCACTCTGGTTTGCATTATACACACATTAATGTGCGTCAAGCACATATGGCAGTAAAGGAAAGTTCTTGTGATCCTGAGACATTTAACTTATGGCATGACAGACTAGGCCATCCAGGATCTACAATGATGAAAAGAATTATTTAAAACACACATGGACATCCATTGAAATATCAAAAGATCCCCCAATAGGATAAAATGCCTCTATGTACCTCTTGTTCACTTGGAAAACTAATTACAAGGCCTTCGTCCTTAAAAGTTGACAAGGAATCACCAATGTTTCTTGAAAGAATTCAAGGTGATATATGTGGACCAATTCATCCACCATGTGGACCGTTTAGATATTTCATGGTCTTGATAGACGCATCCAGCAGATGGTCTCATGTCTCTTTATTATCAACTCGTAATATTGCCTTTGCAAAATTTCTTGCTCAAATTATCAAACTACGAGCACATTTCCCTGATTACACTGTTAAAAGGGTGAGACTTGATAATGCTGGTGAATTTACATCACATGCTTTTAATGATTATTGCATCTCTGTGGGAATTGTTGTCGAACACCCTGTTGCTCATGTACACACACAAAATGGCTTAGCTGAATCATTGATCAAACGTTTACAGCTAATCGCTAGACCATTAATAATGAGAACAAAACTTCCTGTGTCAGTTTGGGGTCATGCAATTTTACATGCTGGATCACTGATTCGTGTGAGACCAAGTGCAAATCATAAGTACTCCCCATTACAACTTGTTTCTGGCAATGAGCCTGACATTTCCCACCTTAAAATTTTTGGGTGTGCAGTTTATGTTCCAATTGCACCACCACAACGCACAAAAATGGGACCTCAAAAAAGGTTGGGAATATATGTTGGATATGAAACAGCCTCCATCATACGATATCTTGAACCTTTAACAGGTGACGTATTTAAAGCCCGTTTTGATGACTGCCGTTTTAACGAGGCAATGTTCCCAGCATTAGGGGGAGAAAATAAAAAACGAGAAAATGATGTCTCATGGTGTGTGCCTTCATTGTCTCATCTTGATCCAAGAACAAAACAATGTGAGACAGAGGTTCAAAAGATAATACACTTTCAAAACATTGCAAATCAATTGCCTGATGCTTTTACTGATACAAATAGAGTTACTAAATCTCATATACCAGCTGCTAATGCTCCAGCTCGAGTTGAGATCCCAAGTAAGGCAATAGATAATAAGATAGCTCATGAATCTCAAAAACGTTTAAAACGTGGAAGACCAATCGGTTCAAAGGATAAGAATCCACGAAAAAGAAAAGCACTTGTAAAAGAAATTGACCACAAAGAGAATGATCTTGATAAAACAGTAAATACCGAAACCTCTCATGAGAAAGATGTTGATGATACTAACAAAGAGATATCAATCAACTATGGTCATACACATATCATATGGAACCGATATGAAATGGAAAATATTGATGAGATATTTTCTTATTCTATAGCAAGTGACATCATGGGTGGAAATGATGATCCTAAACTAAAATATGTCAATGATTGTCAAAATAGACATGACTGGGATAAATGGAAAGACGCTATGCAAGCCGAATTAGATTCACTCAAAAAACGAAAGGTTTTTGGGTCTATTGTTGTTACACCTAAGGCTGTAAAGCCTGTAGGGTATAAATGAGTTTTCGTACGAAAACGAAATGAGAAAAATGAGGTTACAAGATATAAAGCGAGACTTGTAGCTCAAGGTTTTTCACAAAGGCCAGGGATTGACTATGAAGAAACATATTCTCCCATTATGGATGCAATAACCTTTAGATACTTAATCAGCTTAGCAGTTTCTAAAAAGTTAGAAATGCGTCTTATGGATGTTGTTATAGCCTATAAATAGGAGTGCTTGGATTCATTTCAACTCATCCCTTGGCACACCACCTCTCTCACACTTCACCCACCACCCACCACCATCACAACACCATCATCCACCACCATCATCCATTGTCCATCGTAGAGTGTGTGAGTCGTCTCGGGATCCAAGATTGATCGTAAGAGTTCTTGACAATCAAGGCCATGTTTGCCTAAGTCTCTTACATCACTTGGTGAAGACAAAGTGTCTAGTATAATACTTTTTATTTCTAATCTTTTGCACTTTTTATTTGGTTTTGTATTAATGACTTTAATAACTAGTTACTTATGTTGAAGGTGATCTTTCCTTATCGTTTGTCCGTGGTGTCTTGGCATTATTTTACTGTCTATATAAAATAAAGGATTTTCACCATTCATATCTCCACGGTCTATATGGAGGTATGTTGGCTACCTGGTCGGGGGTTAAGGGAACGGTTTGGTAAAGGTCTTGCCATTGTTCAGCGTTTAGAGGTCCTGCAATGGACCTGGGTCAAATTTAGTAGGACCTCCTTCAATACTTCACGGTATTGGATGGCGGGGGTCCAAACTCTTTGATCCCCTCATAAGTTAACTACTATTAATACTATAACCCGGCTATTAAGGACTGTATCCCTGCTGACTCAGACTACTTAGCCGAGGGTAACCTCATCGCCAAAAGCGGGGCCTACCACAATACTGCATTAATAACTTAATTCATTATCTTCCAATAATCCACCCTTTTAGGATTGTATCCTTGCTGACTCAAACTACTGGGGTGAGGGTAACGTCACCTTCAAAAGAGGGGCCTACTACAATAACTAAGATAATCTCTTAATTATGTGCAAAAGTGCGGAAATAATAAAAGGTTATACTAGATACGAGTCGGAACCAAGTGATTCATCTTGTCTATCTGTTTTTATTTTATTTTTATTTTCAGCATTTTAGTTAGTTTTTATTTTCTTAGTTTAAACATTTTTCTAAACTTTTTATTTTGATTAGACGTTGAGGATAAACCGGTACTAAAAGCTCTTGTGTCCTTGGATGACCTCGGTATCTTACCAACGCTAAACTACACTCAACGATGGGTGCACTTGCCCATATGTGTGTTTAGTGTTAGTGAAATATCGTGTTTTATAAATTTAAAACTTGGCTAAAATAAGTGTTAAAAAGGGCTTAAAATATACACCTAATATATATAACACTTCGCACGCATTAAGTTTTTGGCGCCGTTGCCGGGGACACAAGGATTTTAAGAAAGTTAGGAATCAACGGCCTAATCATCTTTTATTTTTCTTTTTATTTTTTTAGGATTTTCTTAGTTTTTTCAGCTTCTGCAGAGCTCAGCACGGGCCGTGCCCGCTGAACACGCCCCCGTGCTCAATCATTGGAACTGGCAATCCTGTTTTACGTCACACAGTAAGCTGAACACGGGGTCGTGCCCACTCAACACGCCCCCGTGCCCAAGTTTCAGTTACTGAAAACAGAACCGTAAGATCCCAGCGGTTGGTAACTTCTGACATAAACATGAGTGATAGTAATTGTTTTTACTTTCGGCACTCTTATGGTACGTGGTGTCAATTATGTGGTGGCAAACATGAAGAAGTAGAATGCTACTTTCTAAATTATAGGCCCCACTACATGGACCCACCGACTTCTTACAACCTTAAGAGGGGCGAAAGTAAAAATAAGCACTATTTCTCCCTCGAATGCGCCCAGCCAGATATTCTAGGAGAAATGCTCCTTGATGAGTTATTTCAACTAGAAAAGCTAATTCAGAATTGGTTAGAAGAGCTTAGGAAGGATTTTATTAATCCACCCCAAGACGATGACCATGACGAAATGCTGGAACCGCATTCCAACAACCTCGTTGCTCCCGAAAATGCCTTAATACCTAGCAAAGACTTGGACGATAGTCGTCCCTGTGTCGATTGTGCCATGAAGGACTCTCCATCGACTTCGTTCGGTGCATACATAGACCTGAGCGATTCGGCATATACCTTCTTTAACGAGAGCCCGGGAAAGGGTTGGACTTGTCCACCTAGAAGAAAAATAGGAATTACCCTCACCGACAACCTCTTGCGTTCTCGCCTTAATCTAGGACAATTAAGGTATCTTAGGCACTTTGGGGTTGTTCCAACCAGTCAGGAGCCACCCGATACTAACAAGTTCCTTAAAAACTAGACAACTTCATAAAACAGTCCCTCGACACGGGGCCGTGTCCAGCTGACACACCCCCGTGTCCATCAAAAGATTCCATTCTGATCAGTACGTCAGAATACGGACAAACTGTGTCAGAATTCCACCTGCACACGGGGCCGTGTCCACTGGGCACGGGGCCGTGTCCAGGATGCTGTCGTTTTCTATAAATGCAGCCAAGAATCCTGCACATTTGGACCAACTTGGGGCAGAGATTTGCAGGAATCTTCTCTCAAACTATCCTAGGTAAGTCTAAAAGAAGGTTCCAACAACCCATCTTGTCCTTTCCTCTTTTAGCCATTTCCTTCTTCTCCATCTTTCTCCAAGAACTACCATTGAAAGTTTGAATTTCTTCCAACTTTGTGGTAGGGATTTATGAGTTTTGTTCAAGGAATCTTGGTAAAAACATGTTATGTAACCTTGTTTTAAGTTATTAGCAACTAAAAAGACCCCACAAGTTCAGAAAATAACTTAAAAATCCAAGTTTCCTTGTTCCGAAATTCTGCAGAAAGATGAACACGGGCCGTGCTCATTGAGCACGGGGCCGTGTCCGATAACTGTTTCATTAAATAAACTCTTTCAGTTTATTTTTCGTAGAATGTCGAGTGAAAACAGCGAAACATCTTCTGTGCATTCGTCAAACAGCCGAAGAGGAAGAAGACCCTCCATTGAAGCTACACTTGTGCACTATGTGGTAGCATTAAGGGAGGCTCTCGACGAAATGACTTCAGTAGAGGAGGTCCTAATCGACCGTATTAACGATCTTACGATGGGACTTGAAAGCAGCTTCCAAGAAATTAACCTCTTGCACCAGAGGTTAAATATTCTTGTAGCACCCCCAATGGAACCAGTCCTTCCTCAGCAGGATTGGAACCTAGCACTCGGAATCAACAACCCTACCGGGTGGGAAGACTTTCCGGCGGAACCTCCCGTGGAACATCAACAAGAGATCCCGGTGGAAGTTGAAACTCCTCAAACTAATGCCAATGAGCCTTCTTTTCTCCTTCCAAGGGAGGTGGAAGAATGGCTCGCCGACATTTGAGGAGAACCGCACGCGGAAGATGGAGTTCAAAAAGGCCTTGTTTAACCAAGATTAGTTACTTCTTTGAAATTTTGCTAATTAAAATAAAGTAAAGGCTAGGACTCCATGGTTTGTTATTTCCCTGTTTTATCTAGTTTAATTTAGGACTATGTAAGTTCTCTCTATGATGAAATGAAATGATGGTTTTAAGGTTTGGATGGTTTGTAATGAATAAAACACACTAATGGTGGTAAAGGATGAAAAGGGGAACGAGAAAAATGAACCCATGCACAAGAACAAGGCAACCCGACAATTCTCTCCAGTCCAGAAGGTTCAACACGGGCCGTGCCCAACCAACACGGCCCCGTGCTGAACCACCTGCAGAAAAACGCCCAGTTCAGGTAACTGGACACGGGCCGTATTCACCCAACACGCCCCCGTGTCCAGACTTCTGTTTCTCTTATTTTAATTTTGTTACTGGCACTTGAACACGGAGCCGTGCCTGGATAACACGGGGCCGTGTTCAGTGCCCAGTAACACAATTTTTTGCTTTTTAAACACTATTTTACACATCTAATCAACCTAAAAATTTATTTTTGGGACACATTGAGGACAATGTGTAATTTAAGTGTGGGGGGATGCTAAAACTTTGAATTTTGCAAGTCCTAAATACAAGCCTTACACAAAACTCTATTGGAACCGCTAATCACCCCAAATTTTTTTTTCAAAAATTTCAAATTTTTTTACTTGTCTAGGTTTAACTCGGGAAATTCAAGTTCTCAAAAAGGTTATATTTTTACGAATTTACAACCGATAGCGTAGTGATAAAAAGAACCAACATAAGAAAATTATGAAAAGGCATGGCAAACTTAGTTAAAATTTGATTATATATACTTGATCACATAAAAACCCATTCCCACAAAAGTGAGTTTTGAGCCTTTATTGAGCACAATTACATATCATTAAAACTAAATGCTCATTTTTCGTTTCTTGTGTGAATAGCCGCTTGGTTCTTACGACTCTAGAACTTGCCATGACGATACATTCCCGGTCCTTATCAACTTAAACCCGAGTAAGTAAATGATGGAGGCATTAGGACTAACCCCTTTTTATTTCTACACCATTATTTTTCTTTTTTTTTTTACCACCTACCCAAAATCCCCCTAGTTAACCCCTTTGAGCCTAAACCTTTTCATTTCATCACCCAAACCAAAAACCCTTTTACCCACAAAAACCTTTTTCATTTTTAACCCTTTGTTTTAGTAACAAGTTCGGTTTTTCGTAAAAAAAAAAAAAATGTGTTGATGATGAAGCAAAAAAGAAAATAAACAAACAAGTTCATCAAAAATAACTTTGTTTGAATAAAAGCTTCATCAAAATAAAAATAGAAAGTCTTACGAAAACCGACACTTGTTACGCTTTTCGCCCTTTTTCTACTAACCACTAACCACTATCCCAACCACCTACCTTTAACCCAAGCCTAACCCTTAACCCACAAAGTCCTCTTGATATTTACAAAGGTATAAAAGTTAAAAAGGAGGAGGATTGATTGCTTGGCAAGCCTATGGTAGGAATAAGTTCCATGCCGCTCTCGAGTGATTCACTAAAAATACACCTTCGGCCGAGTGTGAGTGATTTCTCCAGTGAGGTATGTGAACTTGTATATAAATGGAATTTTAAAAAGGCATGTTATGCCCAAATAAGTAATTTCTCCTATGAAACGTTCTAAATAAATCATTACGAATAGGATTGTAAATAAATAAAGATAAAACCCAAAAAGACCTTGGATTCCCGACACTCTATGACAAGCCCAAAACCTTCTCTTCTACCTATTCCATTTGGGAGTGTAAGCCACATATTAAAGAGTTTTGCTTGAGGACAAGCAAATGTTCAAGTGTGGGGGTATTTGATGTGTGTAAAATGCAACATATAAATTACATCAAATAAGGCATAAAACTAACCCTTTTTAAGTACTAATATTGGAAAAAGAGTGTTTTTGTCTTCCTTTTGTATTTTCAGGATTAAATGAGCTCAAAAACACAAAAGAAGCAAAAAGACAGCTAAATCCAACATAAATACAAGGAAAGGAACATTAGTGGACTGCCCGACCCCTCAGCGGCACCTTCCAAAGCAAAATAAAGAAGACAAAAGACTGAACACGCCCCGTGCTCAGCCATCACGGGGCCGTGCCCAAGAAGCAGCAGAAAAGACAAATCTATAGAAGCTTCTATTGCCCACCACGGGCCGTGCCCAGTGGACACGGGGGCGTGTCGAAAGTACAGCAGGCGCATTTATTGTAATTGCGAATTACAATTAATGAGGAGAGAGAGTGTCAGACAGGCACGGGGCCGTGCCCAGCTCTCTGTTCAGCCTATAAATAGGAGTGCTTGGATTCATTTCAACTCATCCCTTGGCACACCACCTCTCTCACACTTCACCCACCACCCACCACCATCACAACACCATCATCCACCACCATCATCCATTGTCCATCGTAGAGTGTGTGAGTCGTCTCGGGATCCAAGATTGATCGTAAGAGTTCTTGACAATCAAGGCCATGTTTGCCTAAGTCTCTTACATCACTCGGTGAAGACAAAGTGTCTAGTATAATACTTTTTATTTCTAATCTTCTGCACTTTTTATTTGGTTTTGTATTAATGACTTTAATAACTAGTTACTTATGTTGAAGGTGATCTTTCCTTATCGTTTGTCCGTGGTGTCTTGGCATTATTTTACTGTCTATATAAAATAAAGGATTTTCACCATTCATATCTCCACGGTCTATATGGAGGTATGTTGGCTACCTGGTCGGGGGTTAAGGGAAAGGTTTGGTAAAGGTCTTGCCATTGTTCAGCGTTTAGAGGTCCTGCAATGGACCTGGGTCAAATTTAGTAGGACCTCCTTCAATACTTCACGGTATTGGATGGCGGGGGTCCAAACTCTTTGATCCCCTCATAAGTTAACTACTATTAATACTATAACCCGGCTATTTAGGACTGTATCCCTGCTGACTCAGACTACTTAGCCGAGGGTAACGTCACCGCCAAAAGCGGGGCCTACCACAATACTGCATTAATAACTTAATTCATTATCTTCCAATAATCCACCCTTTTAGGATTGTATCCTTGCTAACTCAAACTACTAGGGTGAGGGTAACGTCACCTTCAAAAGAGGGGCCTACTACAATAACTAAGATAATCTCTTAATTATGTGCAAAAGTGCGGAAATAATCAAAGGTTATACTAGATACGAGTCGGAACCAAGTGATTCATCTTGTCTATCTGTTTTTATTTTATTTTTATTTTCAGCATTTTAGTTAGTTTTTATTTTCTTAGTTTAAACATTTTTCTAAACTTTTTATTTTGATTAGACGTTGAGGATAAACCGGTACTAAAAGCTCTTGTGTCCTTGGACGACCTCGGTATCTTACCAACGCTATACTACACTCAACGATGGGTGCACTTGCCCATATGTGTGTTTAGTGTTAGTGAAATATCGTGTTTTATAAATTTAAAACTTGGCTAAAATAAGTGTTAAAAAGGGCTTAAAATATACACCTAATATATATAACACTTCGCACGCATCACAGGTTATTTATCTGATCCTCATAAAGCAAAATCTCAAACCGGATATGTATTTATGAATGGAGGAACTGCGATTTCATGGCGTTCTCAGAAACAAACACTTGTCGCAACATCCTCAAATCATGCTGAAGTCATTGCACTACATGAAGCTTCAAGAGAATGTGTATGGCTAAGATCTATGTCACAACACATAGTGACTTCTTGTGGGCTAGAGAAAGATCGAAGTCCAACTCCTATCCATGAAGATAATGCCGCCTGTGTCTCTCAAATGAAAGAAGGGTATATCAAAAGTGATAGAACAAAACATATACCACCAAGATTCTTTGCATATACTCGGGACCTTATTAAAGACAATCAGGTCGAGATGAGATATGTCCAATCCAGCAATAATTCAGCCGATCTTTTCACAAAAGCACTACCTACAGCAACTTTCAGGAAACATGTTCCTGACATTGGCATGCGTCATGTACGGATAATGTGATTCTTTGCAAATTGCAAACTTGAGGGGGAGCTATAGACTGCACTCTTTTTCCCTTAGCTAATGTTTTTTTCCCACTGGGTTTTTCTTTAGCAAGGTTTTTAATGAGGCAGTACTTAAAGACCCCGAAGTTTGCAAAGTGTCATCCAAGGGGGAGTGTTATGAATATCACATAGAGTTTACCATGTAGATCAAGATTTACCTCTAAGATTTTACCCAAGCAAGTGGATGAACTCTTTGTCAAACTTATGGGTAACCTTGTCTACTAAATAGTTAATCCTGTCCACCAAATAGTTAACCTTGTCCACCAAATAGTTAATCTTTTTGTAGTATAAATATTAGCTCAAGATAAAAGGAAAAATGCACCTCATGTATATACTTTTATAAGTTATACAACTCTCTTCTTCTTTCTCTTATAACATTTCTAAAGTTCTTAAAGTTTTAGCACTAATCTTGTGTTAATCCTTGTTATATTATAACAAAAAGTAATTTATTTTTTAAAATAACTTATAGAAATTGAAAATAATGAAAATAGCGATACCAGTTTTGATATAGTGCGGTCAACATTAGTTTGGTTGGTGTAAGGTATGATACTATGATGCTTGTACTTGGTATAGATTATAATACAAAAAATACTTTATTTTAAACACAACTAGTAAATTAAAGTTTACGGGTCTAGCAACTCGTAAGCTACACGGGATTGGCTTGTTAAAAGCTCAAATTGAATTGAGTTTAAACTTGCTACACTCTGAGCTCAAGCCTATATTGGAGCTTATTAGTGGTTGAAAAAAGGTTGAAAATTAGGTTTTTCACTGAGTAGAAAAATAATATTTCCACTAGCTTTGTACACAAATAATTACATGAAATTATTGTTAAGATATTTAACATTTTTTTGAGTTTGTGTTCTACAATGTCAGAGTTTTACAACGAACTAGATAGTGTGTAAAACAGAGTTAAGATGAATGAGACATCTAAACCCGAAGTTGTGTGTTACAAACTATTAAAACTAAAAATATTGGAAGGAAATGAGTGGGAACTTGTCTCACAGAGGAGTTGGGTATAAACTTTGGGTGGTATATAAATGTAATCCTTTAGCCAAAGATATTGAACCGAATACATATACTGAAGAGGTTTAATGAAATTTATTCTTTTCGTTTAGACCGTGGGGTATGGTGGGCTTGGGTTGGGGCATTAGTTGACACGTTGCATGTTGAATATTCCCCCAACCCACGCCAAGTTTAAGGGGTATGGTGGGGCTTGGGTTGGGCGTGGGTTGGCTGGCGTGGCCAAGCCACATCAACATTTTTTTTAAATATATATATATATATATATATATATATTTATATTTATAACTACATAAATAATAAAAATACATATTTTTTTTAAACTACATAAACATACATAATAATTATCAAAATAAAAAACAATCATTCTTCGTCGTCTTCGTCGTCTGTTTCGAACCCAGGAATCGTTGAAACATGATCCACCAAATCAGATCGTTGAAACATGATCCACCAAATCAGATCGAAGGTTGTGATGTATAAAAATAAGTTTCTACTCATACGAAAACGACGCCTAAACATTTTTTCATCATACTTTGGTTCCGCTGAGAAGTAATCGCTTACCAACAAATCGTTAGCCGTGAGCCGTTCACGAGCGATGTACCTTCTCCTGCGTTTAGGCTGCTGAGTCTCTTCCTCCTCCTCTTCGTTTTCCACGATAGCTTTCACCACCGTCGCGATCGTTTGTAGAAATATTCCCGCACCATCGTCAGATGATGATGACGATTCAGTATAACTTGAAGAACTTGAAGAACTCATGGCAAGATTGTGTTTTATGTGTTTGATATTGTGTGATAAAAATGATAAATATGGTAAGGTATTTATAAAGGAAAATTTAATTTTTTTTTTTAAAATAGCACCCAACGGCTAGTTTGGCTTGGCCATTCACAGCCCGCCATGTCACCTTGCTAGACCCGCCCCACGCCCAGCTTGAAACCCAAGCCCCAAGGGCCACGCCCCAACCCAAGCCCACCCGGGATGGTGGCTTGGGCGTTTTCCCCCAACCCACGCCCAAACCCCCGCCCCATACCCCACGGTCTTAATTCAAGATTGAGTTGTTGCGACTTTGGTTTCACCGTAAAACTAAGGTGCTACATAGTGGATAAACACACTAGAATTAACAAACAGACACACACACATATATATAGGGGACCGCTAAAATGAAAACCACCTCTAGTTGTAAGAACCATGGGAACCACTTTTTAGCCCTTAGATCAACTAGATGGATGGATGAGATTAAAAGTAGTTAATATTAATATTAAAAGCTTTTTGTCTTATTATGTTTTTAATATTTTATTGTTAAATGGTATTTAGGTAAAATTGTTTTTTTGTCTTTTTATATATATTATTTTTAAATGTCTTTTTTGTCCCATTCATTTATTACTTTTTGTCTTAATAATTTTTTATTAAGAAACTGATTTTTTGGTTTAAAAACTTTTTTGAAATCGGATTTTTATGATAATTTTTTTAAGATTAGTTTAAAAAAACGTTTTGAAGAGCCGTTTTTTTACGCCCCGTTCTTACGCCCGGCTTTACGCGCTGTTTTTTACGTTTCAATCGTCGTTTTTTTAACGCGCCGATTTTTACTCCGAGCTTTTTCAAGCGTCGTTTTTTTTACGTTTTACCACGCCGTTTTTTAACGTTTTAAGTTTTTACGTTTTTTTCTTTTTAACGCGCCGTTTTTTTACGTTTTACGTTTTTTAAATTTTTAACGCGTCGTTTTTACGTTTTACGTTAAAACTTTATACGTTTTACGTAAAACTTTTTACGTTTTTTCGTTTTACGTTTAAAAAGTTTACGTTTTTACGTTTTACGTTAAACTTTTTACGTTTTACGTTAAAAAGTTTACGGTTTAACATTTTTTTTTACAAAAACATTTTTACGCAACACGAACGCACCCAGAAAACGCAAACTTTTTACGTTGTACGTAAACCTTTTTACGTTTTACGTAAAACTTTTTACGTTTTACGTTAAAAAGTTTACGGTTTGACTTTTTTTTTTACAAAAACTTTTTTACACAAAAACGAACGCACCCAGAAAATCGTTACTCGGTAGGTGTCTCATATAGTTTGCTATCATCATCGACGCCTCAAAAAAATATAAAAACCCAACAAACAAAAATAAAAAAGAACGAGTGGATTCTTGAAAAGTTTTGGCTCAGATTTCCCGATAATCAGAGGCTGCAAAGTGGGTTGCGGGTTCAAAAACCTACCCTCCACCATCTTTGCCGCGCCATCGTCCGTTTTTTTTTTGCATCATCACCGCCGATTCAATAAGGCACCAGATTCAAACCGATTTAAACATTCAAAAGGAAACATGAACATCATTCAAACAAAACCCAGCAAAAGGTAACCTGCTCAAACATTCAAAAAATTCACAAATCACCATCGATCATATTAAAACCCACAGAAGGAACATGAACATCATTCAAACAAAACATGAACATGAACATCATTCAAACAAAACCCAACAAAAGGAACATGAACATCACTCAACATATCAAAACCCACTTCAACCACTGTTTTTTACAAAACCCACCAAAATAATCAAAACCCACCAAACTTCAAGCAGAAAAAAAACCCAAATTTTTTGAATCAAAGAACCCCAATCAAAACAGAAACAAATCGAACCTTTGGGCAAATCATCAAGAATCACAAAAGACCCAAAATTCAAGAACACCAATCGGTTCGTTTTCAGGGGATGGGGGCCAACCAACCACCTCGCACAACCGTCTCCCCACAAAACCACCACCGCCTTCCGCCTCTGCACAACTCCCACCAAACCACCGCCCCCACCACCGCCTTCCGCCCCTGCTCTTTCTTCTTCATTATTTCTTAGAAAAACCCTAAACACCCACTGATCCTACATCTGCACACTCCTTCCATCCCGATTGCCCCTACAAACACAGAAAAATGGAGAAAGTGGGAGAGAGTGTCGCAGAAGAGAGAGAGAGAGATTCGTAGTGGGGGTGTGGCGGCGGATGAGGGGCTTCAACATCAACTGTAACCGCCGGAGTGGGGGGTGTGGCGGTGGGGCTTTGGGTTTCGCCGAGGTGTGTGTTTTGTTTGGAGAGATGCGTTTCAGGAGAGAGAGATGGATTTAAAAAGGTGAGAGAGAAAGGGGGGTCTGGCACATAATAAATGAGGAGAGAGAGATGGAAATGACATTTAATGGTAAATGACCAAATTACCCTTTTGAATGGCAGCATCTAATTGGTTGATAGTGGTTCTCGCGGTTCTTACAACTGGGGGTGGTTCTTATTTTAGCGGCCCCCTATATATATATATATATATATAGTAAAGCTTTATTACGATCCTACACATTAATTCGGTTGTTGTACTTTCAAAAAAGACGAGTTCTTTTGAAGGACTTGCAATCTATATTAAGTGAATTGTGTTAAGCACGAATTCTCAACCACCATCTTTTTGTTCTTGTTGTTTTTAATTTAAGTTATAATATATATCATAACTTAGTGCTTCTCTTTCATTTATATATTGTAATTTGATGCGTGTCCCGTCGCATTAAGCCGTGTTGTCAAATTTTGGCCATTTTTTTACAAACTTAGATTACGATAAGTATCAATATATACGTACGGTTGTTGATTGTTTACATGTACAAACCAACTATTTAACCTACTAACACCATTTAATTCATTTATTTTTCATTAACATTGTTTGCCCTAGCAAAACGTGCTATAAGCACGTCTAGTTCAACCTGTAATGCGGGGGCAGATGTATGCTAACCTGTAAGACCCGTCTCACATTAAACGATTTTATCGCAAAATACACATCTTTATATATAAAAATACGACCTTTCAAAAACTTCGATGAGTTAACGTTCATACATAATTAAGATATTCAAGTTATACCATCCATACTAGTTTAAAACATTTAAGTGATTACATGTTTTACATTAAAACTAAACAAAAGATATCATTGCGGAAGCTTCAAAAGACTTGTGTTCGGTTCTTGATATTTGCTTGATCGCCATCCGGAATCTTACTAACATCACCTAATATCAAATACCAACTTAAAAGTTAGTTTTGACAGCATAGAAATAAGTATAATCAAGTTCCAACATCAAACAAATAATAATAAATTTTTTTGCCAGTAATAGAGTCTCTCGCGGGCCGCGAGAGACTAAGCTTCTTGTCTTCGCGGGCCGCGAGGACGTTAATTTCGCCTGATAGTTTGTTATTTCAGCTGCATTTGCCCAACTTTGATTTTTGATCAAACATCAACTTTAAACTGTCATAACTTTCGTTCTACAAGTCCGTTTTACGAAATTCTTTTTCCTACATGTCCGTAATTTAAATACGGACCTGTTTACCATCATTATTTGCATAAAAATCTAGTTTATAAGTTGATCGCCTATAAATCCCCTTTCTTTATTTATTCGACCCGTTTGGTTATATGTCAAACTTTACATTGTTCATTCTTATTGATTCATAAACAAAGTTACCCATTTCCCGGGCTTGTCAACATTGGCGTTTCACTACCATTCCAAGGTTTACACACGTAATATATCACGATTGTTAGTAATGTTTTCAATCATGAACATTTATGCAATTTCAACAAATTATGATTTAAATCTTTTGACCCAATATCATGGGTTCTTTTAAGAAAAGCTAATCTTTTTGGCGCGTCCGTTCAACGGCCTAAACTTTCATAATTCACATTCAACAAGTGACCTCCAATTCACTTCAAACACTACTAATTTAACCATTGTTTGACCCGTTTTGTTGTCTAATGGAAACCACCATTTTAACAACACACCAAACTTATTCTAACCAATATTTGACCCGTTTGTTTGTCTAGTGAACTTCGTCACTTCAACAATATACCAAGTTCATATACTATGCTAATTCAAAGTCTACTAACTAAAATACATAATCAAACATAATGTAACGAAACCATAGTTACGTACCTTTAGAGCGTTCCCTTCAAGCGCGTATCTGCTCCGGCTTGTCCGCTCGAAGATTCGATCTTTTTGCCTATAGAGTTCAACCAACAACCCGTTTAGAACTCTAATCAATTCACAATACGCATAACTCGCGATAGCATTCAAATATGCGTTTTTGTCCGAACTTTCAACATTTTGTTTTCTTTTAGGCATTATATCAAACACCGAATGAGCATAATTTTTATAAAATTAACAATCAAGTTCCATGACTAGTTATTTTGCCAATTTCAACATCTTTTACCAATTAAATGTCTAATTTATACTTCAATATCAAGATTAACTTCATAGAGCCTTATTAACACCCAATTCAAGATCATAACTCTAGTGTTCTTCACTATTCTTCAAAACCCATTAAACACATAAGTGGTGATTATGAGTTTTACCATCATAAACACAAATTTATTAGTTTGTTAACTAGGGTTCGTTTCTAAGCATGCATTCATCCTGTTTTCACCCAAATATCCATCATTCAAGCTCGATTTTCGAAATTCAAGTGTTCATCAAGAATTTGAGATGACACAAAATAGTGAAATTTGACATACCTTATGATCACTTCACTGAGGTGATCACTAATTCGTGCTTGGATTTCAATTTGGGTTTGATTTGCCATTCCAATTGCTTGAATTTGTGCTAGTTAGGGTTTGAACAAGAGAGCTCCTTAGCTCCTGTTGAAAATGTCGACCAGAACACACACTTAGGGTGTGTGTTTTGGTGTTTGATGTTTTATTTAATTAAAACTAGTTTCTAGTTTAGCACCTTTGGTCCCTCTACTTTACCCAAGTTTGCATATAGTGTGTTTTAACCAAATTTCCTTATTACTACAAGACTTGTGATTAACTAGGTTATTTATTCATAGCTAATTTATCTTGTTTATAACCGACATTTAATTTTTAATATAAAAATTTATATTTTCGCGAGGTGTTACATAACCCTTCTCGTTAGCTCATTGAGTTTGTTATTAATCATATGGTCCGGCTCTATAACCTCTTGAAGAAGCTTGGTAAGCCTTTGTAACAAGTCCAAGTCATTGTTCAAAGTCGACATGCTAACGAAAACGAAATAACATATCAATCAAATTATACTACAATAGAATTACAACAATTAGATAAATAAGTTAATAATCATTGTTAGGTGCTTACAAATTGATTCGTGTCATGGTGATCGTTAAGACCAAGAATAAACTTTACTGATCATCGCCGAGAACAATGTAATGTTAAAAATGTGTGGGGAAAATGTCAAACAAAATTATATAAACCAAAACATGAAATATATTTGAAGTAAACCAAAAAAGGAAATAAGATTAACTTCTTCTTTTTTTTGCCCAAGATTATATTTTAAGCATTCCCAGATTTACAAAACCATATACTAAACATCATAACATTATGAATCGTAAATATATTTATGTAACTGCTAACTATCAATAAAATACAAAAAATAAAGCCTACTTATGTAATGGGGTCTGACCAAATGAGTCCTGACAAAACCAAAACCCACTTATCTATGAAAAGTGGGGTACAACCATCATAGCCAAAAGAACAACCAAACAAAACTAGTAAAACAAATAATGCTAAGAGTACAAGACTCTTATGCAAAGTGTTGTTGATAGTTAGTAGTTATACAAATAAGTGAGACAGATAATTAACTCAGAAGCGTATTGATGTGCGTGAATTAATTATATTTTTAATTGAGTTTTTCTTCACAAAAATTTAGTTTTAAAAATGTTTTTTCACCTAGAAACTAACTACACACACAAAAGGGCAAGTATACCCGTCGGGTGGTAATATAGCTAATCGGTAATGCGGTGTCTCGATACTAAACTTTTGCTACTTTAAAGCCTTTTCAAATGATTGGGTTGATTTTTCTAACTTAGTATGCAAATAAATAAACTACTAAAAATTCTAACAAAGAACAATATCTAAGAAAGGGTTGCCTAAACTAAGTATCCACTAACTCACATGTGACAACAAAGGGGAAGGAGGTTGTGATGATGCAAGCTCTAAATTCAACTAAGTCCCCAATCAAGGCTTCCTAGTTTATAATTCTTAGGAAAACTAAAAATGAATTAACATTCTAATCACCTAAAAATTATTCTTTTAAGCTCAATTGCTAAGTTGATGTTAATCTTTAATAATGAGTTATTTGTTTGTCAAAACTCCTAACTCTACAAATTAGGGAAAACTAATACGAAAAACACACTAATCACCCTAACTTGGTTTTAAGTAGTTGGCACTATCATCATGTTCTTGATATGAACCACAAGCATGGTCATGCTAGCTAACAATTTTGGCCTAAATCATCAAACTAACAAGAACACAAACTATAGAATCCATATAAACATACTTTTGATCTTTCCAAATCTAGATGCAAGAATTCATACACATGCTCAAATCATCATTCAATCACATTAGCAATCACCATTCCTAGTTTCATGCTGTGAATCATACTAACAAGTTAACAAGATTCAATAATCATAATCTTTACATGGGCTTTCCAACACAACATGTAAATACTTATGAGCAAACATTCAAGAACAAGAACTTTAAGCATGCACAAGAACTCCAAGAACAAGATTAAATACCAACATGAAGATTAACAAGAACAATCATCACATCTACTTCCATGTTATCACATATTCATTAGCTTCAACAAAGTTTAGACAACTCAAATGTTTAGCCCATAAGGCTCATGACTACCAAATCAAGTGCAAATAAACATAAATTGTTCATAATGTAGTAAGCTAACCAAGTTAAAGACAAGATTAAAATGATGTGTGAGTAGATCTTCAAGTGATTAAGTCCTCTTCAAGGCTCCCTCTTGGCTCCAACAAGCTTCCAAGACCAGATTCTTGAGAGAAAAAGTCACCAAAATGCTCAAACTCTCTTGCAAATGAGCTAGAAACTCGTATTTAAACTTTGGGCGTTTGGCACTACCATGCCATCTTTTGGCACAGTCGTGCTTGGCAAGTGTCAGAGCCACTTTCTCGAATATTGACCAAGTTTGCTACCATTTTGGGAAAATCACGCTCAAAAGTTCCCGAGGTCGCACGACCGTGCCGGGTCACGGCGTGGTCGTGCGGGCCGATAGTGCTCGATAACAACTGAACCGATCTCGGAAACGAGCTGATCTGGGGTTGAATTTGACCTGGCACGGTCGTGCCAGTGGTTGGCACTGTTGTGCGACCCCTGATTTCGATGGTGGTGGTGCTGGATGCAAGTGCTGGCTGAGAGTGCCGGTGTCGGAAGGCCTCGCACGGTCGTGCGAGTGTATGGCACGGTAGTGCCGTATCTGGCAGTTTGCTGGAATGCAGCATTTTCGCTCCATTTTGCTCCAAAAGCCTCCGTTTCAACACCGGGCCGAACCCCGGACCTGTATTTTCACAAACAACTCAAATGAGTACCAAAATCAATGAAAATACAAAGAGTTTTCGCATAAACGGGGCGTATTTGACGTTTAAAAGATGTATAAATTCTTATACATCATGTATCACGACTGCAACACACATTGCTTAGCCAAATGAGACGCACCATCTTAGTAATAATTACATGCTTTCATCAATACCACGTGAACCTGAAGAAACACGGGTTTGATAATATGCACGAACACACTTCCTCAAACAGTCAAAGAAACATATGCCATTAACGCTCAAAGTCTTAACACAATTGCATGAAATTATGCTATGCCACGTGAAAAACAACATCATCCCGTTTATAATGATGGTATGTAATAGCTCTCAGATGAGCTTATAGCCATCCTCATCAAGACATCAACCAACAATAAAGGATCTCATATGAATCCGCCTATTCATCGTCATCGACAGAACCATCTCAACAATATACTAAAAGTATCACACGTATACAAACTAACATATGTGCATACATACCACCAAAAAAACTACAAAGGGCATTAACCCAAATATTATCGGATGAAACAAAGTGTTCATCTTCATCAAAATGTTACCATAAGTTGGTAAAACGAAACAGAGGTTAGACTTTGTTTACAAATCCAGAATCACCATCCAAAGCACTTCATCACTAACAAAGCATTAATCCAACAAATCGTACTAAAACAATAAGATTTCGCACAAAAAAATATTAATCGTATAAATCTCAATGAAACTCTCCTTTCATCTTCATCGAATAAGATAACGTAAATTGGTAAAACATAACATAAACTATAGTATGTTCAAAAAGGTATAAACAACCCAAAAAAACCCATCTCCAACAAAAACAAAACACCACAAACCGGCAACCAAACAATAAATCGCCTAAAAGGGAATCAGGTTATTCTTTTTTTACCTTGCATGTTACAGATTCGACATGAAATCACATTACGGTTCAAAATGATTCGAATACTTAACAAAAACAAAAATCAAAATCCTAATCGTTTAGTTTTAAACCAAACTAATCATCCTATCCCTATTGAAGGTAAGAGGGTGTCGGAAATTACAACTAAAGTTGACTTAGGCAGTAAACAGGTCAAATAAAACGGGTCAAATATAACTTTTATTTTTTGTTCATTACTGTAACGAACCGAATGTTTGAACAACATCGATATCGGTTCATTTTTATGGATGTCTCGACATTCCGGTGTAAACTCCGTTGAAACCAAAGTTGTATTCGCATTGGTATTAGTTTTTATCTCTTTCGATTGCTATAACGAGTGTCTGTTTTGTACCGGTACCTTAACGAACCGACCAATGCCGACCAAAAGCCCGCTGCGAAATGCAAGAATCCCGCAAGTTCTATACAAAAACTTCATGTGTCAAGCAATAATAGGCTCATGAGCCTACGAGCCTGTTACTTTTGTTTCTTGTCGTCACACCCCGATATTTCCACGTATTACCGGTGGGCCCGGTGGGGAGTATCGTGACGTAGTTGATATCATCATAGTCAAACAACACAATTTTAAATGCACAACGGAAGCAAAAGATAAATATATTACAAACCGATTCAAAATTAATATCAAGTGTTACAACGGAATGTAAGATGGATCCACAGGCGGATCAAATAAAAGATAACTGTTCAACAGACTTTAGGAATCTATAACTTGCGAGATTCTCTATTAACGCCCTGAACTTCCAGCCAATTACGTACAGCACCAGTCACTTAATCTTTTTGGAAAAATACGTCAGTTTACACTGGTAAATACAATTATCTGACTCATTTTGAAAAGAGTTTAAGAAAGTTGATTTGAATGCGCAAGGCACAAAATATCTTTTATAACTTGGGACAATAAGTTAAAATAATCTTGTATACAGATTTACATGTTCGTTATACATTCAGGGCCCGATGTAGAAACCGAGTCAAGATTAACAGACACGCCACAAGTATAGGCCCACAAGAGAGTGAGATACCGTTTCCCTTAAGCAACTGTCAGGTGTACGCCTACACCCCGTGCTTAAGACGTGGCCATTCTATTATAATGATGCCGAGGATATCCGGGACATGGTCATTAACCCCTAAAGGCTTTTATTTCAAACAATACAGATTAAAACGGGTTACCTCAATAATTTAACCACAATATGATTAAACATTCAATACCCGACCAAGCGGTATTATTATAATACCGTATCCCAAGCCCGTATAGGGAAAATAAGTTAAGAGTATTTACCTGAGCTAAAAATGCAATTTATACTCAGCCGTATATCCTAATCAGCAAGAACAAGTACCTCTACTGGGGCTCTTAATCTGGAACGAAGGTTTTATTAACCTATTAGATTCCTAATGGGTCTTATTTAAGTCGTAACTTAGACCGGTTAGTTTTTAGGAAAGGTTTACGGTTCAAAACGCATGATTAAGCGAAGACCGGTTTAGAATGTGGTTTTAACCCAACAAGCTTGTATACTTGTTTAATGTGGGTATACTAAACACATTCTGGATTTTGAGACCAAAAACGATATGGTTTGACCCGTTTCGGCTAATACATGCAAACTAGTTACATAAGCCGATCCGAACGCGAAAAGTGCGTAACGAGTAACCAGTTGAGTCATATGCAAGTTTCCTAAGTTTATATGCTTTTAATATGTTGTGACATCAGTAAGATATCTTCTATTATGCCCAGAACATATTTAAGCTCAAATTACGCCCCGTAGGGGTATTTTTGGTCATTTTAAAGTTTATAAAAGAGTTTAAGTATAAATCTGAGTTTTGGGTCTAATGTAATCAGTAAAATAATTAATTTAATAAGTTATAACAGTAGGGTATCAAGTCTTATATTTATAAAATGGTCTTGATACATACTATGCGTTAAAAACGCTTAAAAAGGCGATTTGGAGCCATTTCCGGGTTTTCAAAGGAGAGCTGATATTTTTATTATTCCAGAAGGCTCAAAATATTTTATTTATCATATTAGATCAGTAGAAAAAGGTTTGGGGTCAAAAGGATTTGAAAAACTCATTTTATAGTCCGATAGGGCAAAACCGGTAATACCGAATTAAGCTTAGAACTCTATGTTATGCGCAGCCTTAAAATAAATAAAAATCTTCAAAAATCCCAAAATATTATATTATATCAGTGGGTAGAAAGTTTGGTATCAAATATTGGGTTTAGATAGGCTATACGCTAATTACGCCGTTTAATTACTAAAAAGCTTTTCATTTACGCTAACGAGCATAACTTCTATTATAGACCTCAAACTGATGTCAAATTTTAGGTACAAGTTTATAAATCAGTAACTAAGGTTATTGTCCTCTCACATTTCCAAAATTCTCGTTTTAAGGTCAAATGGGCATATTGGTCAACATTAGGCATATAACGGAAACTTGCATATGAATCGGACAATCAACGAGCCAGGAAGTATAATCACAGAGGGTTATACTTATATGAAACTTGGCCCTAATAAGGCTCTAAGGCATTTCTAAACCATGCTCAAACGGGTCAGAACTGAAAGTCAAAGCAGGAGTCAAACTATGCGACTTTCGATCCCGAACCGAGCCTAAACTGAAAATTGTCGAGTTGAACATGTTTAGACATGTTCTTACATTAATTACCAAGTTATATCAATGACAAAACAGGTTGCATAGCTTCTACATTGCTAATTATGTGTTTATTTGCAAAATTGCTTCCTGTTGACATTTTAAGATCAAGTTTGACCCGACAATTGACCTACTTAGAGTGAGAATCAGAGGGTGCCCTTTTAAGGGTTTATTGCCCACATAATTACCAACTCATAGGTACTTTCAATTTGTAATTTGACTGGAAAAATTAAGATTTATGACGAAGTCAATTCTTAATTACGACGGTTTGACTTTTCGCTAATTAACTAATCAAAACTAAATTAGGGAAGGTTTAGAATACTTACCAAGGTCCTAAGCACGACTAATGATCACTAGGAAAGGTGCTTGAGCTCCAAAATACTCCAGAAGTGAAGTTGTGAAGTTGCAAGTGAATGTGATCAAATGGTGCATCAAAGAATTTCTTATATAGGGACTTTAATCCCACAAGATCATGCCAAACAAAGTCTATGGATGTTATGGGATCATTCCAAGTGTCCCTAGGTCCTTCTAAATCATTAAACAAGTCCCTAGAATCAAGAAATGGCAAAATGAGGCGGTGTAACCGGCTGGAACAGGCAGCTGTGAATTTTCTGATGCTGGCACATGCTTACGGACCGTAAGGTCCATGGTATACGATCCGTAAGGACCTGGTCAGCACATGCTAACTTTCCTTTGTTGACAGTTTTGGCCCCTGCATTTCCAAATGTCCTTTCTGACACATCTAAGGCCCGTTAAATCATTTTTAAGGCTCTACAATGATGCCTAAACATGGGGAACATGAAACATGCTAAAAAATATGCCGGTTGTTGGTTCGTTTGGTCGTACGGTCACGTTGTTCGGCTAATTACGACGAAACACAGACGGACGCGAAAAACGATCCAAACGACGTGACGAATGAAATTTTATCAACCCAAACACTAAAATAAGATATTTTAGTGCTTACATAATTTTTTGGGTGCCCGGGTATATTCAGAATGTGAGATATGCGCGAAAGTGCAAACTTGTGCACTTTTTGACACTTTTAGTCCCTGCATGACTTAAAAGTTTATTTTTGCGCACCAAACACCTCTAAGCCTTTATCTAAGCTATGTAAAGGATAATTAGGGTATGATTAACTCATGGTCATATTCCGGAAGGTCCGTTACCATACGAATCGGCATACTTTTGCAGTTTGACGTAATTAGTCCTTCTAATGCGCAAACTTGCGCATATCATCGTTTAATAGCATCGAAGCCTCATCTAATTTATATTAGGTATTCTTGAGAGTATTATTAAACATCACGATGCTTTTGGGTTCGCTAAAAAGGTCATTCAGAGTTATAATTAAACATATTGCCGCTTTTAGCCCCTCTAACTTGCAAAGTTGCGCGTAACTTCACTTATAGGCATAAAAACCTTAGACGACCAATAATTGGCATTCCCGAGAGTAAAATTAAATATCATAAAGATCCCGGTTTGTTAAAAGGTCACTCAGAGGTAAGCATTAACATGTTGACGCTTTTAACCCTTCACCGCGCAAACTTTTAATTAATTTACGCAGACGGCTACACTCGATCATCAAGTGGCTCATTTGTGGATATAAATATCGTGAGAGGTTATTTAGAAACTTATCTTAGGTATGTTAATGTTATGGGTGAAATTCTGAGCCCATATCCTGAGAAATATCTTGGGTTATATCTTGGTTATATGATATATGTTCACATCCGGGATGCTGATTCAGGATATTGGTAACATCCTGAATGGTATCCTCAGGATCACTAACGGATTATGTGCAGGTACACGGGTTAGAAGCTAGCAACGTTCACAAGGACTCATTGCGCGGAAGACTCGGTCCAAGTCGTTCAAATAAAGACGTTGAAGCCGCATTACTCGGTCTACAACGTTAACAATGGAATATTCGGAGCATCCCATATTTATAGGAATTTTCATTTGTAATTCGTTACTATAAATAGGTGGGTATATCAGATCGAATAGGACATCACATCAACACTCACTACACTCTTACACTTGTTCTCTAGCAATTTTCACCCTCGCACAAAAGCGTTGTCACACTTAGCGATCTGGTCGATATCCTGCACTGTATCCTGATGTTTAAAAGCAATAAGAAGAACAAGGCAGCTGCGATTGTCAGCTCCCGAGGTTTTATGCCGGCGATCTAGATTGATCAAGGGCTTTCCTCGTATATCTCGTGTCACCCCCTTTACTTTTTGCTCATTGTTTGATCGTAGATACAGCTCAATATCCTGAGCCGTATCCTGAATACTGTTTTTTCCAAACAACTTAACCAGCATATTTTCAACACACTTTTTAGCACACTACCTCACTTAACTAATTTGATCACTTAATTGCTTCGGTAATTTTTGACCAAAACAGTTAACACCTCCAGTCCTTTCATAATCAAAGTTTTCGATTTTTCAAAAAATTAGTCCTTTAAATTCAATGTTTGACTTTCATTAGGGTTTATTACACGTGTCAATACATCATTGGACGTGAGTTTTCGAGGTGTTACATCCTCACCCCCTTAAAAGAAATCTCGACCTCGAGATTTGTTAAAGTAATAGATATACTTTCTGTTGATCAATGGATTTTAACTTCCACAACCTATTTGGGCCTCTATAGGCATCCCAAATGACTTTTATAATAGGTTCACGTTGTCTTCCTTAGTTTCTAATCCTGCTGATCCTTAATTGATACTGGTTTTTCATCACACCAAGAAAATTCATTAATCTTCATATCATTATGTGATAATGCTTCTTGACTTATTGGTGAAACATATCCTTAAATCATTAGTGCGGGTCACATTGCGAGTTCCACCACGTTCCATAAATAGGTTTTAGCTTATAAGCTTTTGACCTTTGATGTATTTGATTTCCTCGAATGATTCTATATATGCAGAGCTTAACTAGCCTGATAATTAACAATTTGGCACACCCTTCCAGGATGATATCTTTTGTTGAACCTTATTCCTAATAAAAAACTTAGTAGGGTTGCTACTTTCATTAATCTTTGATTTTCTGCCGAATACTGGCGACTTACAGATGATCATGGATTTGTATGATCTTATTCGTTGTTTCCAATGCAATCTTTCAGATCCCAGTAATAGGACTTACCCAAGTCCCGTCCATCAAACGGACGTTTGACATTCTATCTATACAAGGTCCCCAAAGGAGCAGCCTTGATATTTATGTATCGACTATTAGTTATAGAATAGCTTATTTAAGGTGAGATGGTTACTCTAAATACAGCTGAAAACCAATCTTAAGGAATAGCTAATCCTTACAGTTATTTGAACGAATCGACGATCCTGGGCAGCTGATGGCGATTCTTAATTGTTGCCTAAATAGGGTTGCGGTAATCAATGCATAAGCAAGAGAACCGTCTTTAATAACATTGAAACTCTTAGAATTTCGAATTAGGCCTTAAGAACCTTTATCTTAAAATTTATCTAACTAGGGTTTCTATTATTCCCGAGTTGGAGGTACTAATATGGAGATTTCACAATACTGCAGCCCTAAGCGGGATGTATACCTTAATTCTACTAGCCTTTCAGGAGGTAAACAAGATAGTCTATGGAGATGATAATCAAGACACAAGGAAGTTACAAAGATTTTTCCAAATCTCAAGCCTTAGTTCATCTATCATTGCCTGTGTCAAATGAGTGACACATTTATGCTATGAGTCCACATATTCCTTTATCAGGGATATTTACTTGGAAAATTCTATTCTAGATATCTTCTTTGAATACCATTAGCTGACTTTAATACCGTATGACCATTGGAATATCCTTGTGGTTCCATGCATTAAACCTCCATACTGATCAGGCATGGAAGCAATCCATGGAACATATTAAGACACACCAATCCTCATATGGCGCTTTTGTCGTACCATCTGGTATTCGCAATCGATAGAGATCAAGAGATATCAATTACTTATGATGATGTACTTTATCTGGAGAGAGAGTACATTAGGATTTTACGATTGAAGATTTCTGACAGGAGTAGAAGAAATGGAATCTATGATTTTCGCCTGTAAGTTTTACCTTACACTTAATATCTAGGGTTCTCATGGAAGACTTTAAGAGTTTGCTATACTTACCATCTACGGAGGATTGATTGGTATCCGAATCAAAGCAGAACTCTTAGCGTTTATTCTACTTCATATTTTATGCTTAGGGTTCTAACAGGCAGATTTAATAACTTACAAAATTTATTCCATAAACGACGTATCTGCACCTGAATCAAACAATACCCTTGCATATGCATCATGGATAAGGACGTACCGGTTATAACATTGTCATCTTGTATGGCCTCTTTTGCATCCATCTGAGAGACCTTAGCGTTGGTCTTCTTATCTCCTTCAAGCTTCTTAGCATACTTTGGGCAATTGGATTTGATATGCCCTTTCTCGTTACAGTTGTAACAAGTCGCATCTCCTATCTTCTGGCATTCCAATGTTTTATGCTCACTAGATTTGCGGATCCCACAAGCCCTGGGCTGCGATTGGGATTTTGATTCGAACCTGCATTTCCCATAATGGCGCTTCTTGCAGGTCTTGCATACAGGTTTCTGGTTGGACTTTTGTTTACCCTTTTTCTTAGAACTCTTGGAGTTATCTTCCTTCCGTTTCCTTTTTAGCTCATCCTTTGCATTTGAGGCATGAACAAGATCCTCCTTATGAGTAAGGAAATGTGGTCCTAGATAAAATTTGGAGCGAGTAGCATGGAGCCCCTTGTTCTTTTTCACGGCCTTCTTCACAGCTTTTCCAACAACTGCGTCTATCATAATTTGAAGAACATCTTTGGAAATTCTAAGGTTCACAATTGTGGCATCATTAGCATGTGTCGCATTATCCATAACATGATCAACGGCTGTCTTATCCGAGTTTGTCATACTCGATATTTGGTTCCTAACACCAAATAAAACAATTATTTAGTTGCAATTCAACAACCGCTATTCATCATCCTGATGACCTAATATATACTAACCATGGTATCATTAAACCATACAGGCTAATACAGTACGAACATTCTTAATGAATGTTATTGAAGAATATATATATCAATTATACTTAGTCTAGGCCATATAAGACCGTTAATGGCTTTTAGGGTTTGGACCTAGTCCATCACCTTTCTGACAGAGGATCAAAATGTCACATCTGTCTTGATCATATTGATAATTTTGGATAGCTTGAAAGCTTGTCGCAAGGATATTGGAGAAGAGTAATTCCTAATAGATATAAAATATCCATCTAAGATTGTTGAAGCAGTCTCTAAAGTATCATCGGCAAATTTTACCTCGCGTTATATATCTAGAGTCCGAATCAGGCTGATACAACCGTTTACAACATTTATTGTCCGCAACAGAGTTATCTGCGTCAGAATTAACAAATTCCCGCATAAACTTCATTGATAAGGAAAGGTACCTGTTATGTCGTCATCATTCTGTACCATCTCCAGGGCGTTCATTTGAAGGACTCACGCGTTTGTTTTCTTGGCCTCTTCATGCTTCTTCTGATTCCTAGGGCAGTTAGTCTTGATGTGCCCCTTTTCGTTGCAACCGTAACAGGTTGCGTCCTCCAACTTCTTGCATTCCAAGGTTTTATGCTCCTTGGACTTGCAGATTCCACAAGGTAGAGGCTGAGATTCAAATCTGCATTTCCCGAGGTGGTATTTCCTACTGGTTTTGCATCTGGTCTTTTCACCCGACTGCTGGTTGTCATTCTTAACCCCGAAACTATTCTTATCCTCAGAGTTCCTTTTTTTCTTCCTATCGGAGCGATGAGAATTCTCACCCTCCCTTTTACGCTTTCCATCTTCAGAAACTTTGGCAGCCTTGTTTCTGACCACATCGAGTGTGAGAGATAGCGAAAAATCTGCCGCTGCCCTGAATGTAGTAGGTCTCGATGCTTTCAGACTTGCCTTTATTTCTGGGGCTAGACCTCCAATAAAGCGAGCTATACGCTTTGGTTCCGGTGTGATCAAGTACGGAACCAATCGAGACATGGTATTGAAACTTGTAAGATATATCTGACAATCTAAGTTCTTCATGACCAATGACAAGAAATCAGTCTCGATTTTCTCAACTTCGTGTTGAGGACAGTAATTTTCTTTGATAAGAGCAGCAAACTTATCCCATGTCAGATTATATAACGGGATTTTCCCAGTAGCTTGGATTAGTGACCTCCACCAAGCTAGAGCTTCTCCTTTAAAAGATTGTGAAACAAACTTCACAATGTCTTGCTCTGCACATCCACTAATATCAACAACGGTGTCCATCTCATCGAGCCACGTCATGCAGTCGATGGCCCCTTTTTCTCCCGTGAAGTCTCTGGGCTTGCAGGAGAGAAAATATTTATACGAACAAGTTTTAACATGTGGCTCTTGATTAAGCACCATATGTCTAGACGGAACACTCCTCTGATTTGACGAGTGATGAACATCGTCCTCCTTTAACTCGTGTGACTTAGAAGGGGGCTTACTATGAGCCACATATAGAGTCTTAGAGTGTGTATCACTTGATTCATTATATTGTCTGTCAAGAGCTCGAGTAACATCATTATCTATTAATGCCTGTAGTTCCGCACCAGTTATATTAACTCTGGTAGCATCATTATTCTCCCTCGGGTGGCTGTTAACCTCCTTTGATGCAGCCATGTAGCTTGATTGCTACATAAATATTAGCAATGATTTATTCAGAGGTTATTGTGGAATCATCATTTTTGACGATTCATCAACCATGGTAATATAAACCATATTGGTTAATTTGTTAGTTATATTAGTATTTTCATTATAATTTACCCTAGTATATAAAACATTAAGGATATTAAAGTGGCACAACAGGCCTAATCACAAGGACAGTTTTGAATTTATAAGCCATGATCTTATAGGATCGAGGCATTAAGGTTTGAACGCAGTTCATTACCTTTCTTGACAGAGAGTCAAAGACTACAACTGTCTTTCGTCTTTTAGGACAGTAGATATAGCCCGTAGGCGTTTCATCACTAATGGATGTTTGTAAAAATGATCATCTTAATTTGATGATTTAAGACATGATTTCTAAATCACTAGGCTAGATAAGGGGTTGGAAATTCCCATTATACAGATGACAAGTGTGATTTTTATCGCATCACTGTTGTCAGGAGTGTTAACATGTTTTTAGATGTTAACAAGGATCTGAATCTCTTTTAAACATGTTTTACCATCATAGCTAGGTCCTTAATGACATACAAGCTAGGTTATCCCCCTTAAGATTCTCTTCATTATATATATTGGCAGATCAATTACGAAAAGGAATTATATTTTGATTTACTTCATATGTTATATTCATATAAAATGATAAAATGGAAATTAGATAAAATATTCAAATGATTTTAAAAGGAGTATATAATTGCCCTAAACGGGACTTGAAAGGAATGACGTTGTCCACGAAGGGACTAAAAGATAAATTTGTCCTTATAAGGACTACTAAGGAAACAAACTTCAGCAAAAGGAGTTTTCTTCTTTACTTTACTTCTGAATACTTTCTCCTTAGTTGCACGTTGTATCCTAGCCGCGGTACAAAGCTCGGCAATTCAAGGCTCCGGATGTGGAGAATCTCCATTACGGTTTCTTTGATTGGAGACATATTCAAAATATATAAATTCGGAAGCAATAGTTTTCCAGATTAGGATCGAGAGTATTCCTATGTTAAGTCTAGACTCAGAAGGTTAAGGAATGTGCTACTGTGTCATTGAGATTAAACACAAAAGGCTAGTGTTTAATTCGCTCAATGTTCGCTCTGATACCAACCTGTCACACCCCGATATTTCCACGTATTACCGGTGGGCCCAGTGGGGAGTATCGTGACGTAGTTGATATCATCATAGTCAAACAACACAATTTTAAATGCACAGCGGAAGCAAAAGATAAATATATTACAAACCGATTCAAAAGTAATATCAAGTGTTACAACGGAATGTAAGATGGATCCACAGGCGGATCAAATAAAAGATAACTGTTCAACAGACTTTAGGCATCTAGAACTTGCGAGATTCTCTATTAACGCCCTGAGCTTCCAGCCAATTACGTACAGTACCTGTCACTTAATCTTTTTGGAAAAATACGTCAGTTTACACTGGTAAATACAATTAACTGACTCATTTTGAAAAGAGTTTAAGAAAGTTGATTTGAATGCGCAAGGCACAAAATATCTTTTATAACTTGTGACAATAAGTTAAAATAATCTTGTATACAGATTTACATGTTCGTTATACATTCAGGGCCCGATGTAGAAACCGAGTCAAGATTAACAGACACGCCACAAGTATAGGCCCACAAGAGAGTGAGATACCGTTTCCCTTAAGCAACTGTCAGGTGTACGCCTACACCCCGTGCTTAAGACGTGGGCATTCTATTATAATGATGCCAAGGATATCCGGGACATGGTCATTAACCCCTAAAGGCTTTTATTTCAAACAATACAGATTAAAACGGGTTACCTCAATAATTTAACCACAATATGATTAAACATTCAATACCCGACCAAGCGGTATTATTATAATACCGTATCCCAAGCCCGTATAGGGAAAATAATTTAAGAGTATTTACCTGAGCTAAAAATGCAATTTATACCGGTTAGTTTAAGTCGTAACTTAGACCGGTTAGTTTTTAGGAAAGGTTTACGGTTCAAAACGCATGATTAAGCGAAGACCGGTTTAGAATGTGGTTTTGACCCAACAAGCTTGTATACTTGTTTAATGTGGGTATACTAAACACATTTTGGATTTTGAGACCAAAAACGATATGGTTTGACCCGTTTCGGCTAATACATGCAAACTAGTTACATAAGCCGATCCGAACGCGAAAAGTGCATAACGAGTAACCAGTTGAGTCATATGCAAGTTTCCTAAGTTTATATGCTTTTAATATGTTGTGACATCAGTAAGATATCTTCTATTATGCCCAAAACGGATTTAAGCTCAAATTACGCCCCGTAGGGGTATTTTGGTCATTTTAAAGTTTATAAAAGAGTTTAAGTATAAATCTGAGTTTCGGGTCTGATGTAATCAGTAAAATACTTAATTTAATAAGTTATAACAGTAGGGTATCAAGTCTTATATTTATAAAATGGTCTTGATACATACTATGCGTTAAAAACGCTTAAAAAGGCGATTTGGAGCAATTTCCGGGTTTTCAAAGGAGAGCTGATATTTTTATTATTCCAGAAGGCTCAAAATATTTTATTTATCATATTAGATCAGTAGAAAAAGGTTTGGGGTCAAAAGGATTTGAAAAACTCATTTTATAGCCCGAAAGGGCAAAACCGGCAATACCGAATTAAGCTTAGAACTCTATGTTATGCTCAGCCTTAAAATAAATAAAAATCTTCAAAAATCCCAAAATATTATTTTATATCAGTGGGTAGAAATTTTGGTATCAAAGATTGGGTTTAGATAGGCTATACGCTAATTACGCCGTTTAATTACTAAAAAGCTTTTCATTTACGCTAACGAGCATAACTTGTATTATAGACCTCAAACTGATGTCAAATTTTAGGTACAAGTTTATAAATCAGTAACTAAGGTTATTTTCCTCTCACATTTCCAAAATTCTCGTTTTAAGGTCAAATGGGCATATTGGTCAACATTAGGCATTTAACGGAAACTTGCATATGAATCGGACAATCAACGAGCCAGGAAGTATAATCACAGAGGGTTATACTTATATGAAACTTGTTCCTAATAAGGCTCTAAGGCATTTCTAAACCATGCTCAAATGGGTCAGAACTGAAAGTCAAAGCAGGAGTCAAACTATGCGAGTTTCGATCCCGAACCGAGCCTAAACTGAAAATTGTCGAGTTGAACATGTTTAGACATGTTTTTACATTAATTACCAAGTTATATCAATGACAAAACAGGTTGCATAGCTTCTACATTGCTAATTATGTGTTTATTTACAAAATTGCTTCCTGTTGACTTTTTAAGATCAAGTTTGACTCGACAATTGACCTACTTAGAGTGAGAATCAGAGGGTGCCCTTTTAAGAGTTTATTGCCCACATAATTACCAACTCATAGGTACTTTCAATTTGTAATTTGACTGGACAAATTAAGATTTATGACGAAGTCAAATCTTAATTACGACGGTTTGACTTTTCGCTAATTAACTAATCAAAACTGAATTAGGGAAGGTCCAAAATACTCCAGAAGTGAAGTTGTGAAGTTGCAAGTGAATGTGATCAAATGGTGCTTCAAAGAATTTCTTATATAGGGACTTTAATCCCACAAGATCATGCCAAACAAAGTCTATGGATGTTATGGGATCATTCCAAGTGTCCCTAGGTCCTTCTAAATCATTACACAAGTCCCTAGAATCAAGAAATGGCAAAATGAGGCGGTGTAACCGGCTGGAACAGGCAGCTGTGAATTTTCTGATGCTGGCACATGCTTACGGACCGTAAGGTCCAGGGTATACGATCCGTAAGGACCTGGTCAGCACATGCTAACTTTCCTTTGTTGACAGTTTTGGCCCCTGCATTTCCAAATGTCCTTTCTGACACATCTAAGGCCCGTTAAATCATTTTTAAGGCTCTACTATGATGCCTAAACATGGGGAACATGAAACATGCTCAAAAATATGCCGGGTGTCGGTTCGTTTGGTCGTACGGTCACGTTGTTCGGCTAATTACGACGAAACACGGACGGACGCGAAAAACGATCCAAACGACGCGACGAATGAAATTTTATCAACCCAAACACTAAAATAAGATATTTTATTGCTTACATAAATTTTTGGGTACCCGGGTATATTCAGAATGTGAGATATGCGCGAAAGTGCAAACTTGTGCACTTTTTGACACTTTTAGTCCCTGCATGACTTAAAAGTTTATTTTTGCGCACCAAACACCTCTAAGCCTATATCTAAGCTATGTAAAGGATAATTAGGGTATGATTAACTCATGGTCATATTCCGGAAGGTCCGTTACCATACGAATCGGCATACTTTTGCAGTTTGACGTAATTAGTCCTTCTAATGCGCAAACTTGCGCATATCATCGTTTAATAGCATCGAAGCCTCATCTAATTTGTATTAGGTATTCTTGAGAGTATTATTAAACATCACGATGCTTTGGGTTCGCTAAAAAGGTCATTCAGAGGTATAATTAAACATATTGTCGCTTTTAGCCCCTCTAACTTGCAAAGTTGCGCGTAACTTCACTTATAGGCATAAAAACCTTAGACGAACAATAATTGGCATTCCCGAGAGTAAAATTAAATATCATAAAGCTCCCGGTTTGTTAAAAGGTCACTCAGAGGTAAGCATTAACATGTTGACGCTTTTAACCCTTCACCGCGCAAACTTTTAATTAATTTACGCAGACGGCTACACTCGATCATCATGTGGCTCATTTGTGGATATAAATATTGTGAGAGGTTATTTAGAAACTTATCTTAGGTATGTTAACACCTCCAGTCCTTTCATAATCAAAGTTTTCGATTTTTCGAAAAATTAGTCCTTTAAATTCAATGTTTGACTTTCATTAGGGTTTATTACACGTGTCAATACATCATTGGACGTGATTTTTCGAGGTGTTACACTTGTTTAATATATATATATAGGGTCAGGATTTAGGGAAAACGGTGAAAAGTGTGAGAACGCTTATGGATCATCCGATCAAAACAATCTATTAGACTAGATTGGCGCGGTGGCGTTTTCATAAATAACATCAATTTTATTAAGTGGACGCGCTTCGTTAAGGGTAAAAACGTCTTTTACTGCTCAAATTCAAAACGTCAACAAATATGAGAACACGCCATTCAAAAACAAATAAAACGCTATTAATACAAAACACCAAAGCTTAGTGATAAAACGCGTTGCAGATTACAGGTATAAAGAAACAAAACAGTAACTGACATTCAAATATTAACATTTATTAGAAGAAATTCCCTCCTAAGTTACGCACCAAAACATCATTATATAAACGACGTTAACATCACTTCAATAATCACTTCAATCCATCATTCTAAAAGCATCTTTTACTAAACGCCAAAGTTTAACCAAAACGCCAAAAATGGCAACCATCGTTTCATGGAGATACACCATGAGAATCAGAAGATTCGTCATACGTTTTGACAACAGAAGAAGGGTGTTTATTAAGACAATCAAAGCAATTTTGAAAATGGAAGAAGAGGTACAGTGGGGTATCCTATCGTTTGGTATCCCTATTGATAACGAATGTCATCAAACACATAAGCTTATAAGAAGATTAACAAGGAAATTTGGACCAAGCAAAGCAGATGGAAAAATGGACCCAGTCATCACATCATGGCGTTTTGATGAAGAAACAAACATGGTGACCGTTATATCTGACAACGGAGAGTAGGAAGACTACATGCTTGAAGACATCATGACCAAGCAGGGGGTTAGGTTCATGGAAGAGTTACACAACGCCACATGTTTGAACAAAGACATGGACATAAAAATGGCGTTGATGCAGGACATGTTCAAATGGAGGCTTCAAAGTCTTCAACAACAAGAAGCCAATGAAAGTGAAAGTGATGACTTGGATGAAAGACTAGAAGAAGACTTCGAAGAAGAAGACAAAAGAAGTGATGGATACTTCTCAGAGAAAGTCCCTTCTGACGAGGAGTTTTAATTTTTTTTGTTTTCTTTTGTGTAATTTTTTTTCAGATAATAAAATACTATATTTCCACCCTTAGTTTCAAAACGCAAAAAACATTACAAAAAGTCATTGCATACAAAACGCCAAAAATAATAAAAACTATTTTTCCTGGATAATGTTTTCTCTGTTAGTGTATTTTCTCATCTTGGTCTACAAAACTCCATTAAAAAAACGTCAAACTTGGAAGATGGGACGTCTATCACCTTAAACTGATAAAGCTGAACAAAACGGTAAATACACATAGTAACTGAAAATACGGTTACTTTATTACTAGCATTTATTATAATAAAATCCCGCCTAAACTACGCGCCAAAAACATCCTATAAGAGAAACGTCTCTCCACAATCAATTGATCACAACAAAAAACAAACACCATGTTTCCTAGAAACCATGTAACACCCAGCGTTTCGATATTCTTATTATCTTGGCAAGTCTCGTCATACTTACTATCTTGTGACACTATTACACTCGAGACGATCGGTCATAATGAGAAATAACACTATTTGAATCTTAAATTTTGTTAAACCATGTGAAACTTTTACTCTATGTGAATCTTGACTCTTGTGATGCTTTATATATCCGAACGATGTGAATCTTGACTCTTGTGATGCTTGACTCTTGTGATGCTTTATATGTGAACGACATGTATATTCTAGAAACTTAACAATTGTTATGCTTTGATACTTACTGAACGAGAAACTAGCTTGAACACGAACTGGAAACCCGGAAACTTTTGTGTTATTTATGTAATAATACCACGTAATGGTTACTCACAATAATACGCAACGCCACACTTAACCTCGCTAGTAAAACGAACCAAAGTCGGAAAACCAGCAAACGAGAATCGGCTGTTCGAATGGACATCCGATCGGATGATTATCTGCTCGGATGTCCATCCGATCGAATGGCCATTCGATCGGAACGCCATCCAATCGGCTGCCATACACTTCCACCGACTTAACCCCATTCGATTGGAGCTGTCACTGTCAACTATAAATAGGACACTTGACCCTTTATTCTCACCTTTCACTATGCCATCCGACCACCTGCACTCAAGCCACTTAAATCACGATTCAAGGCCATTTCGTAATTATTTCTCCTCAAATCTTGTACAACCTTCATCTTTAATCACTTCTACACCTTATTCTTCATCAAAATCACACGAACACTTCAACTTTTTCCCGAAAACCAGCTAATTTGGACCTCTTGAAGGTGGTTTCCACTCGGTTACTTATGCAAACTGTTGTGGAGTACCATTTAACCAAGAATGGTTCCAGATCTAGCGGATTTTCACAACTTTTATACAAGATCTAAAGGATTATCGCACTTTTATACCAGATCTGACGGAATTTCACATGTTTCCGGTTCGGATCTGCTGAACTTCACGTTTTACAACTGAATTCCGAACTTTTCTTCAACTTTCTTTCAAAACATTGGTGAAATCGGACTCAAACGGACTCTCGGCTCGTTCCTTCGTCAAGAGTCGGCTTGAAAACTGAATTCCACCGGAAAACGGACCGATTGACAGGTCCAAACATGAAATTCCATCAGAAACAGCTCGTTTGTTCGAAAAGGGGTGATACCCATCTGATCGAACGAGCTTGGTTTGGTATGTTTCCGTTGTTTGACACGTCGTCACACCGTCCCCGTTAACTCGAGACTTAGAAAATTACACGAAACTTCACCCATTGACCATCTCATCTGTTCGAATGGTCATCCGATCGGATGAGTATCCGTCCAGATGATCTGATTATGATAACACTTGCTCTTTGTTTTACAGGACACTATGATAAAAAACTTAAATAGTTCACAGACACCTACACACTGTTCGAATGGCCATCCGTTCTAATGGTCATCCGCTCGGATGACCATCCGATCGGATGGGGCCCTCCGTTCGAATGGCCATCCGTTCAGATGACCATCTGCTCAGGTAGTCTGTCAGACACTTTAACTCGATTTACACACTATTCGACACTCTGTTCCCGACCGGGTCAGCACTTAGAGGACTTATGCTCTGTTCCCCGCACGCAGGCTGATCCACCGCTCCCTTCGATCCAATTAGGCAGTGTTTGGTTCTAAGCACCCACTGTGAGTATACTCGATCCCTTTTTTGTTTTAAACACTTTTGGGATGCAGCATGTATTCTATATCAAGACACTTGAAACTTGTTTATAAATATACTCTATCCGCATTAAACATGAAAACATGATACTTGTGATACTTGAGACTTTTATGCTATATGAAATTTTGATTCTTATGTGTAGCTCGCCTTAACAATTATAGCGCTATAGGGGTAACGCACCACTCTTTGAGTCTTGGGGGGTATTGTTAAGTTTTGATTCTTTTACCTCCTCTTCGTTGCGACGAAGTAGGAAAGGCACGTTAACGCGTTGGGGACTTGGGTTATCATATGAACCACGTTAACTAGCATGTTGAAACTTGTGATATGTTGTTCATGTTGGATATGAGTTTTATACGTTTAAACTATTATGTTATGTATTAAACTTGTATGCTCGCCAACATTTTGTTGATTGTATTTTAATACATGTTGCAGGTTGATAAGCGAAGGAAACAAGAAATCAAGCTAGGATGACCTTAGAAATTCATCATAGATAAACAATGTTTTGAGACATGTTGAATTTTGATGAAACTTTTTGTTTATGTGGTGTTTTGTATGACAATTTAGTCTTTAATATGCAAAATTCCGATTAATCTATATCGAAACAAGAAGTGTTATGGATTCTCTTGAGCAATCTGATTCGCTTAGTGCCGCGCCCTGTTGTTTCCGCCATCGGTTGGGGTGTGACAAACCACTCACTTTAAAATGCCTAAAAAATAGTTAAAAAACTCACAGATGGCAAACCTCGTTTCTTCTATATTGAGTATTGTTCTGCATGAAGTTTCACTGAATGGATTCTTCTCTGAGGTGGGTATCTCTATAAGCTTTTCCTGAATGAGATGGACAAATATTCAAGAAAAAGAAACTGATGATAGTAATATGTCATTATGTGAGCTTTGTTCTTGATGGATATATTGATGGCATGATGGGATCGATACCAGTGAAAATGCTATTTTGGACTCAATGATCATAATAGCATCCAAGCAGGAGTGGATCTTCAATGACATGTCACCAAACAAGAATATATCACACCAAAATACAGGATGCCACTAATCAGCTTCGTCTAAAGACGAGCGTTATGTAGGAAACTCGGTATCTAGCTAAGGTATTCAAAGGTACAAGGCACAAAAAATTCAAGAAGAGGCTAATGACAGTGAAGATTTGGATGAGAAATTAAATTAGCATTTTTTTCCCATTTTCTACCCTTTTTAGGGGATCATTTTCTGTTGTGTGTTATCTGATTCTCTACTAATAAAATAAGTTATATCTGTTAATTTTTTTTTATAAAACGCCTAAAACTACAAATACCAAAACGCCTAAAAGTATAAAAACTGTGAGAACGGATGCTGGCAAAGCACGTTGTGACTATATAAAATGCCAAAAATGCCAAAACTAATAATGGAATTACTTTAACAAATTATTATTAAAAACATCAATAATTGACTAAACGCCATTAAAACAATGTATAAAACAATGTGCCATCTTTATCTAAACGCGAATAAAAAATAAAACGCCAAACCCTGAAAAGATGAGAAGTATTACAGCCTTAACAGATGAATCTGAACAAAACAATAACTGCAAACAGTAACTGAAACGACGGAAAACTTTATTACTAACATTTATTATATTAAAATCCACGCCATCGTAATTGAATTTATTTATCTTTCCAAAACGGCATAATTACCTGTCACATTATAGGCCTGCATCCTACATGACACAACAGTTGATACACAAAATACATATAAAACAAACTATTGATGTTTTTTACCGCCAAAAAACATATATCTACCTGGTGCCAAAAAAAAAAGCTCATTATATAAGTACAACAGCTAAACAAAAAGCTTCACACTCCACACATTCACTAAAAACGCCACCCATTGTATAAAACACCATACAATTTTAAAAAACGGCGTAGGTTATTGCATGGAGGTTTGAGAGGTCAGAGGGACGTTTCGTCCTAAAGTTCTAGCCCTTGGGATTCCAGTGGCCATACTTAGTATGGATGAATCCGTTCAGAGGGATATTCTAGCCCTTGGGATTCCAGTGGCCTACGATTGTGAAAGGAATCAAACGGTAATAAGAAGATTAAAGAGAAAATTTCCAGAAGATGATGTTGACGATACTGATCTACAAAAAGTTACCAGTTGGATTCTGGATGAAAAGAACGGTGAAGGTGAGCTATCAACATGGGGTGGATTATTCATTGACAATGGACGAAGTGCTGAACACATATAGACTGTATCTTCTTGAACAACTATGTGATTTAGCACATTCGAACGATTCTACATCTTGCGTTGTGAATACATTCAAGTATAGGATGCAACAAAGAAGAGACGAGATTTTGGCGTTATACGCCAATGAACAAGATGATGATGATGAATCTGATGAGTGTGATGAACAAAGCGATGGTTACATCTCTGATGTAATACCGTCCAAAGAAGACTATTAGTTTTTGTTTGATTTCTTCTTAGCTGTACTCTTTTAAATTACTAATGATTTTAAAAACGCCATGAACGCCAAGAAATTTACCTTGATAACATATATGAACTGTTGAAATCTACAAAAATGCCTAATGAATTTGGGAAACGCCATGGAGGAAAATAAGTTATAATTACTAACTGATTTTATTGAATTTGGGGATGCCATAAACGCCAAAATATTTACATTGAACGTGATCTGAAAAACAATAAAAACGCCATGTATTTGTTGAATCTAACTAAACGCCAAAAAATGAAGTGGTGTTGTGAGGCGCATTGAAAAAAAAAGAAAATAAAAGGACAAAAAAGCTCCTCCGCCTTTCACTATATCGCGTGCCACGTGTTCGGGAGAAAACGCTCAAAAGTGTGAGAACGGTGAGAACGCATCCTGGCCTAACACGTGTCCCGTGGCATAGAGAAGGGCGGAGGGGCTTTTTTGTCTTTTCATTCTTCTTTTATTTTCACAACGCGGTATAATATTTTCTGGCGTCTAAGTTTTTTTTTGGTGTTAATTGTATTTATTAAACTTTTCGGCGTTGAATTAATTGTTTTTGTGTCACATATATAATTTTTTGGCGTTATAGCGTTTCTGGTTAATTTTTTGGCTTTTTTGGCATTTTGTAGTATAATTCACTACGAGTCATTAAAATTTGTATAAGATTACAATAAGACCAATTTTTTTTGGCGTTTAGTGAATTTTTTGGCATTTAATACCCTTTTTACAAGGTGCTTTGCCAGTAGCTGTTCTCCCAGTTTTCATACTACTAGCGTTTTGGTGTTTGTAGTTTTTGGCGTTTTATATAATAATCTATTTTATTTATAGAGAATTAGATAACAAAACAACATATAACTTGATATCAAAACAATATAAAATTAAAACAAAAATAATACAAAATGGTAATCTAATTTTTCTTCCGAATCTTCAATGTAATCAGCCTCTTCCTTCTTGAATTTGTTTTTGGCGTTTTGAACCTTTTTTGAATACTTTAGCTAGTAACCAACTTTCCTTCATAAACCCCGTTTTTTTAGAAGAAGCTGCTTAGTTGCAACCTGTTTTTTGGTAAGATATTCTTGTTTGGTGGCATGTCATTAAAGATCAACTTTTGCTTGATGCTATTTGTAATAATGGAGTCCAAAATAGCATTTTATACTTGTGTTGAACCCTTTCTTCCATGCCTATAATCATCAAGAACAAAGCTCACCTGATGGCATATCACTGTCATCAGTATCTTTTTCTTGAATATTTGTCCATCTCATCCAGTAAAATATTATTGAGTTAACCCCCTCAGAAAAGGATCCATTTCAGTGAAAGCATTGACATCTGTGGCGTTTAAAAGGGAGTGGTTTCTAGAGGATATGGGGTTTTTGTGTTTTTTTGGGTGTGATTAATTTCATTGTGTATAGACCCCTCTCTTATAGGAGTTTTTTGGCGCGTAGTTTAGGCGGGACTTTTTATTGTAATAAATGATAGTAATAAAGTAACTGTCTTTTCAGTTACTGTTTTTTGTATTTACTGTGTTGATCAGTTTTTATCAGTTTTATAGGTTGTAGACGTCTCATCTTCTAAGTTTGACGTTTTTTTTTAAATGGCCTTATGCAGACCAACATGACAAAATACAATAACGGAGTAAATAAAATATTAAGCAGGAAAAATATTTTTTGTTATTTTTGGCGTTTTGTTAGGGTTAACCATTTTTAGTATTATTTTGGCGTTTTGCTAATAAAGATAGAAATATATCATTTAATTATCTTAAAAAAAAGAAGATTACATAGAAGAAGAAAAAAGAGGAAAAAAATTAAAATCCTTCGTCAGAAGGTACTTTATCTGAATAGTATCCATCACTTGTGTCATCTTCTTCCTCCTCGGAGTCTTCATCTTGATCTTCATCCATGTCATCACATTCACCTTCATCATCTTCTTGTTCCTGAAGATTCTGAAGCCTCCACCTGAACATGTCTTGCATTAACTCCAATTTTAAGTCTATTTCTGTGTTAGTACAAGTGGCGTTATGCAATTCTTCCATGAATCCCAGTCGCTGCTTTGTCATGATGTTCTCTAGCCAGTAGACTTCCTGCTCTCCGCTGTCGTATGTAACCGTCACCATGTATGCTTCATCATCAAAACGCCATGATTTCATGACAGGGTCTGGCTTCACATCTCCTTTGATTGGTCCAAATTTGCTGGTTAATGCTTTCATAAGCATATGCGTTTCATGGCATTCGTTGTCTAGAGCGATGCCAATGGATAAGATTTGCCTCTGTATCTCTTCTTCCATCTTCAGAATTGCCCTGACCGTCTTAACATACACCCTCCTTCTGTTGTCAAAATGGAGGACGTATCGCCTGATTCCCAGAGTGTATCTCCACGAAACGATTGTTGCCATTTTGTTTAAGTTGTTTTTTTTGGTTAACGATTTTTTTTTTGCAGAAAATGGATAGATTGAAGTGATTATGGAAGCTATGTTTTACGTTTGTTTATATAATGATGTTTTTGGCGCGTAATTTAGGAGGGAATTTCTTCTAATAAATGTTAATAACACATGGGTAAACCCAAGTTTTATTATTACAATAGGGATAAACCCTATATTATTGAATTTAAAATATCGTCTTTTAGATAACTTTTATAGCCACATTTTCCAAGCCGTCAGTGCTCTCCAGCTGGCTTTTTCCTAATTGGCTGTCACATTGTGTTACCTGAAACGCGTTTTAAAAACATTTGTCAGTGGAAATACTGGTGAGTGAATCCCAGTTTAATCAAGAAGATTTTTATCAATTAACACAGTATTGAGAGCGATCACATTGTTTATTTCTACACAATTACTCATTCAGTACTATCAATCCTGACTAGTGGGTCATATTACACATTGGCTAACTCGTCGTCCAATGGTAACGTGTTCCACATTTTGTATACAAAACCCCAACATACCGGCAGTAATTGAAGAACTACAAAGACTCAATCACTGCTTAATCATATTGTAAAGCATTTATGGTTTTGTAAAACAGTTCACAAAAAGGTTTACAAAAAGCGGATAAACTCACATTGTTGTATTAGACTTCTTCTAGGGTTTCCTGGTATTAATCTATAATTTACACAAATGTATATATGTTAGTATAATAACCCTTTATTTATATTAACGATACCCTCCCCGAGATGGTATTCCAACAACTACGTCGGGCAGAACCACGACAGTTGTTATGGAACCCTGGATCAATCGGACAGCGTATCTAATACGTAACTGGGGTTATAATACTTACAACGGAGCAGAACCTTGCTAATTAGGGGGATATAATACCCATATATTATGCCTACTACTTCAGAATTCATTTAGAAAGAAAAGAAATGAGCGAGTAGACTGAAGATCCAACGCATGCTATTTATAGGGCTGAAAAACGGGTTTCTCGCCGCCCGCATAAAATTAAGCGAAGGCTTACGCGGCCCGCGTCGTAGGGGGTTTAGGCTGTAGCTGATCCGGGTCATGACTAGGTTCAACACGCGTTATGACACGTGTCAACACAGGGGTTCGCCTGACCTTTAAGTTGTCGCGGCCCGCGTAAGCTCAAGAAAAGGCTTACGCGCCCCGCGTAAACTTAAATTTTCTTGTTTTTTAATTATTTTTAATGATATTTTATATTTTGGGCTTGGTTTTCACATACGGGGTGTATTTTAAGATATATAGGGGTATTTTAAAATATATTAGGGTATCAGAAAAATTTTAGGAGGGTTGTTATATCCTCCCCACCTTGTTTTAGAACTCGTCCTCAAGGTCTACTGGAATAAATGTGGATATTTCCTTTGCATTTCTGATTCAAGCTCCCATGTGTATTCCGGTCCTCTTTTGGATTCCCACTTCACTTTGACCAGAACTAGTCTCTTGTGCTTGAGATTCTTGACTTTCGTGTCCTCAATCTGTAGAGGCCTCTCTATAAACTTTAACTGGTCATTTACCTCTATATCCTTAAGAGGTACTATCAGTGATTCATCAACTAAACATTTCTTGAGATTAGATACATGGAATACATCATGTATTCCTGCCATTTCATCTGGCAGTAGTAGCTGATAGGCTACAGGTCCTATTCTTCTAATAATCTTGAAAGGTCCAACATACCTGGAACTTAGCTTTCCCCTCTTTATGAATCTTACCACTCCTTTCCAAGGAGAGACTTTTAATAATACCTTATCTCCTACTTGAAATTCCAATGGTTTTCGTCTGTTATCAGCATAACTCTTATGTCGATCACGTGCTGCTTTCAGTCGTTCCTTGACTTGAATGATTTTGTCTGTTGTTTCTTATATTATCTCAGGTCCAGATAGTTGCTTTTCCCCAATTTCTGCCCAACAGACTGGAGTTCGGCACTTTCGTCCATAAAGTGCTTCGAATGGTGCAACATTGATACTTGTGTGATAACTATTATTATAAGAAAATTCTATTAACGGTAAGTGATCGTCCCAATTACCTCCGAAATCAATTACACAAGCTCTAAGCATGTCCTCCATTGTCTGAATTGTCCTTTCGCTTTATCTGTCTGTTTGAGGATGATAAGCTGTGCTTAGATTTAACTTGGTTCCCATTGCTTTTTGGAAACTTATCCAAAAATGAGAGGTAAAACGACTACCTCTGTCAGAAACAATTGATAGAGGAATTCCATGTAAAGAAACTATTTCATTTACATACAATTTAGCTAATTGTTCCATACTGAAAGTTTCCTTCATTGATAGGAAATGAGCTGACTTGGTTAGTCTATCTACAATCACCTAGATTGTATCATTGCCTTTCCTTGTTTTGGGTAATTTAGTAACAAAATCCATTGTTATCAATTCCCATTTCCAAACAGGCATTTCTAATTGTTGCAATAAACCTGAAGGTTTCTGATGTTCAGCTTTGACTTGTGAACAGGTTAAACACTTTGCAACGTATGCTGCTGTATCCTTTTTCATCCCTATCCACCAGAAATTCTTTCTTAAATCCTGGAACATTTTATCGCTTCCTGGATGCATTGTATACTTAAACTTATGGGCTTCTTCTAATATACGATGACGTAGGTTTCCTAATTTAGGTATCCATATTCTTTTCTTATGGAATCTCCAAATTCCATCTGTTCTTTGTTCTAATTCTTTGATCATTCCTTTTAGTTTTTCAGTGTCATCCTTGATTACTGATTCTTGTGCTTTTCTAATCTGTTCATTTAAATCTATTTGTAGATTTAATTGAAGAGAACGTGCTCTTTTTGGCTGTTCGTGATACTTTCGGCTTAAAGCGTCAGCAACTACATTTGCTTTTCCTGCATGGTACTGGATATCATAATCACTAAGAAATTCCATCCAGCGTCTTGTCTCATATTTAATTCCTTTTGCCCAAAGATATCCCTTAAACTTTTATGATCGGTGAAAACAGTAAACTTACTACCGTACAGGTAATGTCTTCAAATCTTAAAAGCGAAAATTATAGCTCCTAATTCTAAATCATGAGTGGAATAATTTTCTTCATGATTCTTAAGTTGTCTGGATGCATAAGCTATAACCTTTTGACGTTGCATCAATACACATCCATAACCTAATTTAGAAGCATCACAATAAATTACAAAATCTTCAGTTCCTTCTGGTAACGCTAGTATGGGTGCATGGGTTAATCTTTGCTTATGGATTCTAAAGGCTTCTTCTTGTTTTTATTCCCATTTAAACTTAACAGATTTACAAGTTAGCTTAGTTAAGAGAATGGCTATTCTAGAAAAATCTTGAATAAATCTTTTATAATAACCGGCTAGTCCTAAGAAACTTCTTACTTCAGTTGGTGACTCAGGGGTTTTCCACTTGGTTATTGCCTCGATCTTGGTGGGATCCACATGAATTCCTTCATGATTAACTAGATGTCCGAGAAATTATACCTGTTCTATCCAAAACTCGCACTTTGAAAACTTAGCATAAAGCTTTTATTTTCTTAATAAACTTAAAAGTGCGTGCAAATGCTTTGCATATTCCTCTTTACTCTTAGAGTAAATGAGAATATCATCTATAAAGACAATTATGAATTTATCCAAATATGGCTTACATATTCGGTTCATCATGTCCATGAATGCAGCTGGGGCATTGGTTAAACCAAATGGCATGACAGTAAATTCATAATGGCCATACCTTGTTCTGAATGCGGTCTTAGGAATGTCCTCTTCCTGTACTTTTAATTGATGATATCCGGACCTTAAATCTATTTTTGAGAAAAATAGTGCTCCTTGTAACTGATCAAACAGATCATCAATTCTTGGTAATGGATACCGATTCTTAATTGTGACCTTGTTCAATTCACGGTAGTCAATGCACATATGCATTGATCTGTCCTTCTTTTTAACGAATAAAATCGGAACTCCCCAGGGTGATGAACTTGGTTGTATGAATCCTTTCTCCAACAATTCGTCTAATTGTTTCTTTAGTTCTTGCATTTCTGCAGGTGCCAAATGGTAAGGTGCTTTGGCAATTGGTGCTGTCCCTGGTATTAAATGGATTCTGAATTCAACTTCTCTATTTGGAGGTTGCCTTGGTAATTGTTCTGGAAATACATCTGAAAACTGGGATACTACTGGAATATCCTTTAATTCTTTTCCTTTAGTGTTAGTGATTATAGAAATCAAATACACTAATGATCCTTTTGTTATGTAACTTTCTGTTTTCATCACAGATATGAATTTAGTGGATTTAGAGGTTTTATATCCTTTAATTGTGATATATTTGTTTAGAATCTATTATTACTTTTTGACCTTTTCTCTCCATACAACTCAACGGCCACTTTTTTACTCCGGCCAACTTTCGTTTCGCCACCGGTTTAATCCGGCAACTTTTCTCCTTTTTCTTCTTTTTTGCAGGTCCTGTTCCAGCCCAAGTTCTTCTTCTCTCCGTTCCCCGCCGAACATTCATATTGCGAACACAAATCAAGACAGGCTTACGCCTCCAATATCTCCGACGAGTTCAAGAAGTGTTTTCTGTTCACATCTCCGGCCACAGACGATTTTTTCCGGTGGCAGTGTCCTACCACAACACCCAGGTGCAGTCGACCCTCAAGCATAACTATACACATACATATAACATACACACTAATTATACATATAACTATACAAATCACCTACCCACCGTCTCATACACACACAATTCACACAACACCTTCAATTTCAACAGCATCACAATCATACCCGCAAGTCTGTTCCATTAATGTATCTGATATCACAACACCTTCAATTTCAACAGCATCCCTAGGGTTTTGATCCGGTTAATTTGAAGAAAAGTTTTGACATAATTTCTCGTTCTAGGATTTCGAAATTAGGCGTTTTTGTCGTTGCGATATAATAATATTGTTTTAGAAGATTAGGTTATTTAGTTGTTTAGCTTTTGCATTGCATCATCGAAACTGTGAATCATCAAAATTAGGCGTTTTTGTTCGTTGCGATATAATAATATTTTTTCAGGCCAGGTGCTTTCGTTTAAAAAAAAAAAAAAACCCTGAATATAAAGTCTAATAATAATAGCAGACATTTTGTGTGCCTCTTGTGTGGCTTATTGTGTTTTCGTGTTAACTTGGTCATAGTCGTCTACGCTATTTATTGTCATTGCGTGCTTGCTGTTTCGGATTGTATAGTTTTGCCCTTTGTGTACTTTGTGTTGCACGTTGTTTGTTACCTTGTGGTTAGTTATTAGCTGTAACCATAAACAATAGAAACCATGACTTTTACTTGAGATCATGTCCAAGGACGAGAGGTGCAGGTAAGGGTAAAGTTAGAGGGTGTAGTTTACGGGTGGCATCTTGGAATGTAGGAACACTTAGTAGTAAATTGTTGGAAGTGATAGACGCACTTAAAAGACGTAGGGTACAGATAGCGTGCCTTCAGGAGACTAGGTGGAAAGGACATAGAGCAGAAGAGCGGAATGGGTATAAGTTGTTGTATTCCGGGTCTGATGGGGCCAAGAACGGAGTAGGATTTTTGGTGTCTATAGAATTGCATAAGAATGTAATTGAGGTGATACGACACAATGATAGAATTATGGCACTAAGGTTAGTATTAGGTGAGCAAGTAGTGACAGTGGTATGCGCCTATGCACCGCAAGTGGGACTAGGAGAACAAGAGAAAAGAGAGTTCTGGGATTGTCTAGATGTAGTAATAAGGGCCATACCTAGGGAGGAGAAAATTTTTATAGGAGAAGATTTTAACGGGCACATTGGTAAGGATAGTGATGGCTTTGACTTGGTACATGGGGGTTTTGGTTTTGGCGATAGGAATGACCCTGGTAGAGACCTTCTAGACTTCGCGGCAGCTCACAGCCTAGGTATTGTAAACTCGTTCTTTAGGAAGAGGGAATCTCATTTGATCACTTTCAGCAGCGGAGGACGTAACACGCAAATCGACTATCTTTTGATGAGGCAGGAAGATCGACGGATGTGGATGGACTGCAAGGTTATACCAAGGGAGATTGCAGCGACTCAACACCATTTGCTGGTAGCAGATATAGCCATAAAAGTAAGGCTGTCTGAGGGGGAGAGGAAAACCCAACCTAGGATCCGTTGGGGAGACCTGAAGGGAGAAAAACTTACGATGTTTAGAGTTAAAGTTAACTCGATGACATCGATGCAACTAGGTGACGACACAAACCGGATGTGGGAGGATATGGCGACTACAATCACTACGGTGGCGAATGAGACGCTAGGGGTAACAACAGGAAAGACTAGTGGGCATAAGGAGTCCTGGTGGTGGAACGAAGACGTGCATGCCAAAATAAAGGATAAGCAACAGAGTTTTAGAGATCTTTTGAGATGCACATATGAGGAGGAGCGGCTAAGGGTGAGGGAGATATACAAGAAGGCAAAAAGGGAAGCGAAAAAGGCGGTGACCGAGGCAAAAAACACAACCTATAAACAATTGTATGAACGTTTGGAAACAAAAGAGGGGGAGCATGATATGTTCAAGATTTTAAAAGCTAGGGAGTGAAGAAGACAGGATCTAGGAGTAGTAAAGTTTATCAAAGGAGAGGATGGAAGTGTTTTAGTCAAGGCACATGACATTAAGTTGAGATGGCAAACCTACTTCCATAATCTTTTCAACGACGTTAGGACATACCAACAAGATAGCAGCAATCCCAGAACTCAAAGGCGACAACAGAATAATTGCTACTGCAGGAGGATCACAATTGAAGAGGTGATGATGGCACTTAGGAAGATGGGAAGAGGCAAGGCAGTAGGTTTGGACAACATACCGATTGAGGTGTGGAAGTGTTTGGGGGAAGAAGGAGTCCGATGGTTAACACTTTTGTTCAATAGTATTTTCAAGACTGGAAAAATGCCAGATCAGTGGAGGAGTAGTGTAGTGGTGCCTTTATACAAGAAAAAAGGAGACGCTCAATTTTGTGGGAACTACAGAGGAATCAAACTACTAAGTCACACTATGAAGCTCTGGGAGAGGGTAATTGAAACTAGAATTAGAAGAGAAACACATGTTTCAGTAAGCCAATTTGGATTTATGAAAGGGAGGTCAACTACAGAAGCGATACATATTCTAAGGAGATTGATGGAAAAATATAGAGCGAAGAAGCAAGATTTACATATGGTGTTCATCGACCTTGAAAAGGCATATGACACTATCCCACGACAACTGATTTGGGATAGTTTGGAGGGTTGAGGGCTATCTGGGAAGTATATTGACATAATTAAGGATACATACGATAGAACGGAAACTAGTGTCCACACGCCTGTAGGGGATACAAACTCCTTTCCTGTGGAGGTAGGACTCCACCAAGGGTCTGCGTTGAGCCCTTTTCTCTTTGCGGTGGTCTTAGATGAGTTGTCCAAGTTGATCCAGGAGCCAGTCCCGTGGTGCATGCTTTTTGCAGACGATATTGTTGATTGCAGAAACTAAACAGTGCCTGAACGCGAGGGTAGAGGAGTGGCGAGTCGCTCTAGAGGGCAAGGGCCTAAGGATTAGTCGATCTAAGACTGAGTATCTACACTGTGTTTTCAGTGGTGTAGACGATGACGATGACCCCCAAATCACCATTGAGGATCAATTGGTCCCACAGGCAACTAAATTTAAGTATTTGGGGTCGTTTGTACAAAGGGATGGTGACATAGATAGTGATGTAACCCATCGCATACAGGCTGGCTGGTGTAGATGGAGGGCAGCAAGTGGAGTATTGTGCGATAGGAGATTCCCAACTAAACTAAAGGGGAAGTTTTACAGGGTAGCAGTTAGGCCAGCTATGCTATATGGAACAGACTGTTGGGCTATCAATAAGACACAAGTGCGCGAGATGGAGGTAGCAGAGATGAGGATGCCGAGGTGGATGTGTGGACACACGAGGTTGGATCGAATAAGAAATGAGGTTTTTAGGGAAAGATTAGGAGTGGCTAGTATATCGGATAAGATTAAGGAGGGGAGATTGAGATGGTTTGGGCATGTGAAGCGGAGGCAAATGACGGCACCAGTTAGAGTGGTGGAAACTCTTACTGTGGAGGGGAGGAGAGGAAGAGGCAGACACAAACTGACATGGGAAGAGCAGATTAGGCATGATTTACTATAGTTGCATCTTTCCGAGGACATGGTCCAAGATAGGACTTCGTGGAGGCGTAGGATTAGAGTTAAGGACTTCTAGAGGATATTGCAGTAAGGTCTTAGGGGTATTTTTGGGACGTAGGGTTTTCTTATTCTTTAAGTGACTTTACCAGCGATTCACTTCTTGTGTTTATGCCGGAATGAGGTTGTATGCTATTATACATGATTTACATTATACTGTGTCACTCTGATCACTTTCTTGGTATAGGTGACTGCTTTTTTTTCTATATTCTATTTGTCTATATTCTTTGACTTGATGTGTTGGTATGTTGTTCGTCTTGGAGCCGAGGGTCTCTTCTGGAAGCAGCCTCTCTATCCCTAGGGATAGAGGCAAGGTCTGTCTACATCCCACCCTCCCCAGACCCTGTAAGTAGCTTTGCTATTTGTGGGATTTACTGGGTATGGTTGTTGTTGTTGTATATGCTTTAATTGTGATCTTTTCACCCTTTGGTGAATTTACTTGTATTGACTTTTGATCACACAAAATACTGGATTTATTGGCTATTAACCAATCCATTCCTAATACGACATCAAATCCTGCCAAAATCATGGGATAAAGGTTTGCAATAAATTTCTGATTTAGAATTTCTATTCTTGCTCCCTGCAAGATTTCAGAAATTTTAATGGTTTCCCCATTTACTGTCTCTACTAGACATTCTTGTGGAAGTTTAGCTAATGATTGATTGAGAAGTTTGCAAAATGAAGTATTAATAAAACTTTGGTTTGCACCAGAGTCAAATAATACTTTAGCAAAAATATCATTAACTAAAAATGTACCAGTGATCACATCCGGGATCATCTTTGCTTCTTCTGCAGTCAGAGCAAATGCTCTAGCATTTTTGGTATTCTTGTTATTCGTAGCTGGAGCTAACTTTGGACAGTTTGGCTTGATATGACCTTGTTCTCCGTAGTTGTAACATATTCTGTTGTTAGCTTTCTTCCTGCAGTCTTCTTCCTTATGTCCTTTTGCAATTCTTACAGTATATGGAGCATCTTCCTGAATGCTTCCTTTTGCAATTCTTACAGTAGGGTGCAGAGGTAGAGCCTACATTTTCCCCACGGTTAGAATTTCCAGAACGAAATTCTTGTGTAAGCTTCTGGGTTAGGTTTCTTCTTTGATCCTCTTCTCGCGTACGGACTAATTCATCTGTCAAGGTGTTGGCTAGTTCTACAGCTTCTTCTATGGCTTGAGGTCTAGCTGCCTTGACTACATGCCTTATCTCCCCGATTAATCCCCAGATGTAACAGGAGATTAACACTGGTTCAGGTGAAGCAAGGGTTGGCACTATTCTAGCATATTCAAAGAAAAACTTAGTGTACCCCTTACTATCCACTCCAGTCATTCTAAGGTTTAAGAATTTGTTTGCTATCTGTTCTTTTTCATTAGGAGGGCATAATTTCCTTTCTACCATGTTTTTAAACTCCTCCCATTCCATATTGTAAGTTCTATCACTTCCTTTAGTCTGGAGAATAGTGTTCCACCATTCTAGTGCTGAATTCTTAAACAAATTGGAAGCAAACATTATCTTATCTTCTTCTGCGCACTTGCTTATTCTTAAGACTGCCTCAGTCTTTTCTATCCAGCGTAGGGTTGCAATAGCCCCTTCGTTGCCCGAGAATTCCATTGGTTTACAAGACCAGAATTCTTTATAAGAACAACCGTAAGACACGGTTCTTCTTCTTTTGGGAATGGGCATTTGAAGTACGGGTCCATTGTTCACGCTGTTTTCGGGTTCGGAAGGTCGCTTGCTACCATGTTTACTTTTATTTTCTGCTTCCCTAACCGTTTGAATAATATATGGCATTGCATCTATTATTCCTTGTGCTACTATGTGTTGGATGGCACTGTTATCCACTTGGTTTCCATTGTTGTTATTTGGATTTTCGTTACCCGGGTTATCGTTACTCTAGTTATCGTTATTCAGATTTTCCTGATTCACTTCGTCGGCCATCTGAATTTAAACATTTGTCAATTATTAATATCACAGAATAATTAATAGTTTAAGTAACAACCACATAATACACATATTGGTAAAAAACGTCGAACATTGCGACTTTACTCTTTTTATATAGTATGCGTCAAATACACACTAAAATAGGAATTTTAAAATTACAACACTATTATGCATCACTAACCACAAAATGGTCTATACTACAATATATTATTATTATTACATATATATATATATTATGTTTTTTCATACAAACATATTATATATTATTATATTATTATTACTACCAACTCCATTATCATTTCATGGATATGGATTTCCCCCGAAATCCATCTGACGCTCGTCATATTTCCAGACGAGTTGTTCTCCTACATACCTCATCCTCTCACTACTCTCTAAGATTTCTTCTCCGAAAGTTCGGAGTTCATGCAAATTCTCTGCACTCATTGTGGGTGCAGGTGCTGGTACTTGATCTGGGTATTGTGGTATGGGATTCTCCTGAGGGTACGGATTCTCTAAAATCTCCCTAATGTATTCATCGTTGTCATAATAGGGATCTAGAGGGTCCAGACCTGGATATGCTGCTATGTTTGGCAAGGTTTCATCGTTTAGATGGTAGCGTGGCACATAATCCCTAAGATCATCAAACCATGGATCATAATTTGGGTCTAAGGGATTAGGGGCTGGTATCCTAGGTATCTCCTCAAGGTTGAAATCATGCATTTCTACCTCCATCGGCTGAGTGGGAATTAAAGGTAAGGGTTGTGGGGCTACTAGTTGTTCCAGACTTGGGTCGGCAGCAGTTGTGGCTAGGATATGGAAATTCGCTAAGCTTCTATTAAGCATATCCTGTGTATGGGCATCTGACTCTCGCTTAGCGGCTGCTAGGACTCTTTGCTGTTGCAACTTTCGCATTCTTTTTCTACGCTCAAATGCTCCCTTACTGAACCATCCTCTCTTTTTCTGAGGGAATGACTCTTCAGACTGAGCTTTAAAGGTAAACATTCCTTCTTCCTGATCAGCGGAATACCCAGAGAGGGTAGGCTGGGAAGAGGTACCTTCACTTCTAGGTGAATCGGACAACTGACGATACACGTCTGAGGGTCCTTGATCACTCATACTGTAAACTAACAAATAGTCAAATAACACATAACAATAAAATACAAATATTCACGTATTTTAAAATTTTATTTCCTAATAATTTGGATACTATATTGATGTCAGCAGAACACTTCTGTGGCTGAATCAGTGGCTTAGCTCTGATACCACCTTCTGTCGCAACCCCTGCCCACTTATCTGTCCCGGGAACGGGCGGCCGTGAACATTCGTTTGTGGTGGTATCAGTTATTAATTTGGCAGCGGAAATTACATCAGGACCGTAGTTAGGAAATGTTTATCAGAGTAAAACCACCATATTTTATATTAATAAACACATGGGTAAACCCAAGTTTTATTATTACAATAGGGATAAACCCTATATTATTGAATTTAAAATATCGTCTTTTAGATAACTTTTATAGCCACATTTTTCCAAGCCGTCAGTGCTCTCCAGCTGGCTTTTTCCTAATTGGCTGTCACATTGTGTTACCTGAAACGCGTTTTAAAAACATTTGTCAGTGGAAATACTGGTGAGTGAATCCCAGTTTAATCAAGAAGAGTTTTATCAATTAACACAGTATTGAGAGCGATCACATTGTTTATTTCTACACAATTACTCATTCAGTACTGTCAATCCTGACTGGTGGGTCATATTACACATTGGCTAACTCGTCGTCCAATGGTAACGTGTTCCATATTTTGTATACAAAACCCCAACATACCGGCAGTAATTGAAGAACTACAAAGACTCAATCACTGCTTAATCATATTGTAAAGCATTTAAGGTTTTGTAAAACAGTTCACAAAAAGGTTTACAAAAAGGGGATAAACTCACATTGCTGTTTTAGACTTCTTCTAGGGTTTCCTGGTATTAATCTATAATTTACACAAATGTATATATGTTAGTATAATAACCCTTTATTTATATTAACGATACCCTCCCCGAGACAGTATTCCAACAACTACGTCGGGCAGAACCACGACAGTTGTTACGGAACCCTGGATCAATCGGGCAGCGTATCTAATACGTAACTGGGGTTATAATACTTACAACGGAGCAGAACCTCACTAATTAGGGGGATATAATACCCGTATATTATGCCTACTACTTCAGAATTCGTTTAGAAAGAAAAGAAATGAGCGAGTAGACTGAAGATCCGATGCATGCTATTTATAGGGCTGAAAAATGGGTTTCTCGCGGCCCGCGTAAAAGTAAGCGAAGGCTTACGCGGCCCGCGTCGTAGGGGGTTTAGGCTGTAGCTGATCCGGGTCATGACTAGGTTCAATACGCGTTATGACACATGTCAACACAGGGGTTCGCCTGACCTTTAAGTTGTCGATGCCCGCGTAAGCTCAAGAGAAGGCTTACGCGCCCCGCGTAAACTTAACTTTTCTTGTTTTTTAATTATATTTTATATTTTGGGCTCGGTTTTCACATACGGGGTGTATTTTAAGATATATAGGGGTATTTTAAAATATATTAGGGTATCAGAAAATTTTTAGGAGGGTTGTTATAAACAACAAGTAACAAGAATAAAACTAATCAAACTAACCAATAATCAGCTAATCTTCTGTTCGATATGATCGTCTATTCGTCTGTGACTCTGTTCGATGACTCGATGTGCTGCTGCCAATTCTGTTCGAACTTCGAAGATGATCTTCTGTTCAAACTAACAACCTGTTCGAACAATTATCAATCAAACAATTTCGAACATTGTCTATTCATATGTTATTTTCGAACAATCAAACTAACAACCTGTTCGAACAATTATCAATCAAATAACAATCAAACAACTCTCAAACAAATAACAATCAAACCTGTATTTCTTTCGCTTCTGCAAATTCTGTATTTCTGTTCGATTTCGATGAGTAGTTCAGCCCTGTTCAAACGTTCTACTGCTGCTGCCAATCAAAATAATTAAACAATCTTCGAACCTGTTCTATTCTATCTCTGCTCTGTGTTCGACGTCTGACTATAGTCGACGTTTGATATCCCTGAATCTGATTAAACTGCCGCCCATTTGATTCAATCTTGGGCTATTATTTAGTTATTTGGGCTTATCTAATGCGCTATTATTTAGTTATTTATGCTTATTATCTAGTTTCTTATTGGGCTTATTATTGGGTTGTATTCATCATCACCAACTAGGCTTATTATTAGTTTATAAATTTTTTTTTGAGGGGTGTCCTCATAGTTGTTCAGGGGTGTCCTATGTATAAAAAAAAAATTACACTACTGGTAAAAACTTGAGCCGTAGCCCGTGCTACGCCTGACACAAGGCCAGGTCCGCCCTGATTCCCACTAGTGTGTGTATATATATTAATTTAACATATTATATATTAGTTTGTTTATTAATTAAAAACCAATTAATTAATAACTTGAAGCTGTTGTCGTACCTATTTTCCTTATTTTATAATAAAGTATTTGCCAAAAGATCACACCCTGGAATTCCAAAGTTCATGTTACATAGCATCAGTTATCAGGTATTGTCTAAAGGGTAAATAAAAGTATCATACAGAGAATTATAATTTATTAATTTTGATTAGTATATTATTTAATTTATCTAAGTGTAATGGGTTAGTCCTAAGAATTTGGTTCAACGGTTAATTGGTTTGTTCTTCTCAGTGGAGACGCAAGTTCGATACCCGTTTTAGCCATTTTTTATGGATATCTATGTGAAGGGACGAATCGGGATTTTAATCCCGGGTTCAAACCTGACGGGGGCGAGGGTTTATGGATTTCATCCGGTTCTCATGCATCAGGGGGCACGATCTCATGACGGTCGAGGAGTTAACCTTGGAAATAACCTCGTGTAGAGTGAGTTTACACGTGAGATTCTTTGCCGTTTAAAAGAAAATATAGTATAGATGGGTTAGATTTGTTAGACCCTGTCACGTGCATAGCTCAAAATTTAAGAATTAAAATATTATTATTTTGGTTTAAACATGATAGAGTTTTTTTTTTTCTAAGAATAAACAAACTTGAAAAGAAGCAATCAAATTCCCAAAACCCCAAAAGAAAACGAGTCCGACGTGCACTCACAATTATATTAATACTTCCTAGAGTTTGACAATTGACACTAGTTCATCCAATTATTCACTTACACGTGAATAAAGATTTTTGGTTTATTATACAATCCAACTTGATCATATGTATGTGTTTTTATACTTTTATTGATTAACGTAAATACATGCTTAAATGAAAAGAGAACGCTATATCAAGTCATCAAGACACGTTAGCACCTAAGTTTGAGTTTAGAAAGGGAGACAAAATGTTTTTCTTTGAAGGTTTGAGTGTTTTTTTTTATATTTTTATAAATACAACTGACTGATAACATGCGTGAGTGACTGATATACTTGTATACATACATATTTCCGGAATCATATTCCTTACACTTTGATTGGTTCTCATTACAAATTCATGTGAAAATGGTATTTATTTGTTTATTTGATGAATTTGTAGGAATTAGCGAAGAAACGAGCAAATTGGAAGCAAAAGAGGAGTTAAAACAAAGAATTGGTGAAAAGGGGAAAATTGAAAAGCGAAGAATAAAATATGTCAAGGATGGCCATCGTGGACCGTGAAGGAAAGTGGTTGCGGTCCAGGACGACTTGTCGAACCCAAAAATCAGGGTTTGCTTATTTAAGCCGTTTTGACGGAGTTTTTACCCACTTTTTGACCCGATGCGATTATTTTTGATGTATCTAAAGGTTTTGGAGCAGAAGGTGAGGTTTAGAGGCTTTGGGTCGAACAATTGAAGTGTTTTTTGGTTGATGTTTCCTTGTTTTTTGATTTTATTCGATCCTCAGTCCATTCCAATACCTGTTTCAATCATCTTTTCTACTTTTTATCATGGTTGTAAAAGTCCCGACTAGGCTCCGAGTACTCGCTACAAGGTAGGCTGCCGAGGCACGAGTACTGTTCTCCCAGGCCAATTACTCCCCGAGTAATCTCCGCCTAAGCCGAGTACTTCCCGAGTACTCCCGAATCCGACTAGGGAGCGCCTAGCAACTTTTGCAACCATGCTTTTTATAGATCTGATTTGTTTGTAATCATGATTAGTAGCTAAACTTCTTGAACTACCTAGGTTTTGTAATAAATACTTTAAATGATTGGACCATAATGAGTAGCTAAACTTCTATTATTATATATATAACTAGTTGGATGCCCAGCCCACGTTGCGGGACGCTAAACCAAATACAGTAGAAACTCTATAAAATAATACACTTGGGACCACCAAAATTTATTAATTAAAAGAGTTATTAATTAATCGATAAATTAATAATTATTAATTTATATATTAATTAATATTTTATTAATTTATAGTAGAATACTTAGTTTACAAACACCTTTCAAGCTTCCACTTAATTATTGTATACAATGCATGTATATCAAATGAACGGCCCAATTTGAAAGAAACCTTCGATCTCCCACCTTATTATGCTTCTTGTGTTCAATGTATCACTTTATGGGTTATCGCAATGCAATGGATGTCGAAGATGTTCTGACTCACCCAGAAGAAAATGTAGTTGCACATTTGTTGACTGATGAAGAAATTATTGAAAGCGTTATTGGAATTAATAAAGATGATATCGATGAAGAAGATGATGAAAGTTCTACAATGGAGCCCCCTTCGCGAAACGAAGCTATTAAAGCGGCAATCACATTGAACAATTTCTTGTTGAGCTATGAGAAAACAACACCAGAAGTTCTTACCATGCTAAGGAAAATTAGAGACGAGATTCAAGGGGAAATTAATTTCAACAAAAAACAAAAGACAATTGAGTCATTTTTCAAGAAACCTTCATAAATCATTCATGTAATATGCTATATATAAGGAATTATTAATTTATATTTTATATGGGGTCTAAAGAAATTATCAAAAATGTATTATCTTAGAATTTTAGCGAATTATTAATTTAGCACCCTATCCCCGAGTCGGGACCGGCAAAAAATATTATGTTAGAGAGTTTATTAAATAATCTAGTATTAATTTATCGAGTTTCTACTGTATTTCTTAGTTTCATAACATGTACATATGTATTTTAGTTACTTGTACATACTACTTATAAAACGATCTCAACACAAAATACATCGAGTCAGCGAATTAAACTAAAACACTACCATAGTTAAAAAAAACGATGACAAGCTTGCAATTTTGAGATTGGGGCAAAATAGTAATTTGTCAGAAACAATGAGCTAGTGTTAGACACCTGATTGACACAGAAGTTAGATTGAGTCAACCAAGTAAAATAAAAACTACTATAGTTTTGCAAAAAAAAAAGTAAATAAAATAAAATGATGGCAAGACTACAAATTTTAACTGGGGCAAATCGTAATTTTTTTAAATGAGGCAAACTCATAATTTTAAACTGATGGCAAATTTGTAATTTTAACCTGGGGAAAAACCAAAATTTTGTTTTGAATTGGGGCAAAATCATAGTTTTGAACTAATGGCAAAATCATAATTTTTAGCCAGTGACAAAAGCATAATTTTATTTTGCACTGAGGGCAAAAGCGTAATTTTGAACTCAGGGCGAAATCGTAATTTTTGAAAAGGGGGCAAAATCATATTTTTGAACTGAGAACAAAATCATAATTTTGAGCTAGGGAAAAAAACTAAAACGATGACAAGACTACAAATTTTAACTGGAGAAAAATTGTAATTTTTTAAATAAGGGCAAACTCATGATTTTAAACTGAGAGCAAATTCGTAATCTTGAGCTGAGAGTAAAACCATAATTTTATTTTGAAATGTGGGAAAATCATAGTTTTAAACTAAGGGTAAAATCATAATTTTTAGCTGGACAAAAAACCTAATTTTATTTTGAAGTGTACTCAAATATAAATAATGAAATCCGAAAAAACAAGGGTTATTGGATTTTATCACCTCTAACTATCGGCCTTTGGCCGTTGCCACCCGCAACTAACACTTTGACACACGGCACCCTCAACTTGACTTTTTGTTTGCAATGGCACCACTCAGTTAAATATCCACTAACTGGGTTTGTTTTTTGTCTGACGTGGCATAGATTTGCTGAGTTGGAGATCATTACGTGGCGATGATGTAAACCTCATCTCCTTCTTTATAACTTTATAACAGACAAGTCCAAAAAAACCCTAATTTCATCTTCTTCCCCAATTGTTGTTGATAAGGGGAGCAGCCCTTGTTGGCTGCGGGTCTGAGAAGGAAGTCTTAGATCAAAAGGAAAAGAAAGTTAGAAAGCAGGAGGTGGAACCAATCGGAAAATTCTTAGCAGGTTTACTTCTTGATTTATTAGGGGTTGAAAATATTTTGTAATTGTGGGTGTTCAAGAAGATAGTGTTTTACGGTTGCCAATTTGGTAGTATCAAAGAAATTGAATTGAAAGCTAAGTGGTAGGTACAAGCATGAGATTTAAATCTCACAGTTCCATCCAAATAAACACAAAAAAGCAACCATGCTGGCTCGTGAATTAATTAACCAACCAACCAAGTAGGTTAATTGATTGGAGTCAACATAGTTCTACCGAAAAGTAGGTGAAGCACGCAGGCAAGCACCACAATTAAATAAAATCAAGTTGACAAGCACTCTCACGACTGCTATAATCAAGATGGAAAAGAGCAGACAAACTTTATTTGATTTACGGCTGGAATTCTGAAAAAGAAGCAAACGAGCAAGTTGCTGTGGTTTTCTGATCAAATCCCTGTAGCAGGTCTGAGAGAGATAAGAGTAAGAAAATTGTGGTGTTAATTAAGGGCAATCCCGAACAGAAAAGCAGCAAGAATCGCAAGAGCCGATCAATAGCAACAAACAGGTTGAAGAATTAAAGAAAGCAGCGACAGTTGATCAATGGGGTGAAAACAACCAATTCGTTTTAGTGTTAAACAATCGAGAAAGCAAGGAGGAACCGAGGCTGCATTTATACTTCGGAAATCAATGAAGAATGATATCAATCAAGTAAGTAGCAAAGCTGTTTTTTCTTGTTTTTTGTCGTTGGCGTAGAAATACAATTGGGGAAGATGAAATTAGGGTTTTTTTGGACTTGGCTGTGTTATAAAGGAGATGAGGTTTACATACACATCATCGCCACGTAATGATCTCCAAGTCAGCAAATATGTGCCACGTCGGACAAAAACAAACCTAGTTAGTGGATATTTAACTGAGTGGTGCCATTGCAAACAAAAAGTCAAGTTGGGGGTGCCGGGTGTCAAAGTGTTAGTTGCGGGTGGCAACGGCCAAAGGCCGATAGTTGGGGGTGATAAAATCCAATAACCCAAAAAACAATATATATATATATATATATAGGGTAAGGTTCATGCGAGAACCACCTTTATTGCGAGAACCGCGAGAACCAATGTGAACACAATCTAAAATAGCTAAAAAAACCAACCCCCCCCCCCCAAAGCTAAAATGCTAAAAACTAAACCCCAAAAAAACCTAAAAAAATCTAATTTTTTTTTAATATTTTTTATGTTAAAATCGCTACTTTTAGTAGCCAAAAAAAGGGATTTTAGCATAAAAAATATTAAAAAAAAATGTGTGTTTTTTAGCTATTTTTAGCCATTTTGGTTGTGTTCACATTAGTTCTCGCGGTTCTCGCAATAAGGGGTGGTTCCTAACGGATCTTTGTCCTATATGGGTAAAGTTCATGCGAGAACCACCTTTATTGCGAGAACCACGAGAACCAATGTGAACACAACCTAAAATAGCTAAAAAAACCTAACCCCACCCCACCCCCCCCCCCCCCCCAAAAAAAAAACCTAAACCCCCCCCCCCCACCCCAAAAAAAAAAACCTAACCCCCCTCCAAGCTAAATGCTAAAACTAAAACCCCAAAAAAACCTAACCCCCACCCCCCCCCCCCCCCAAAAAAAAACCTAAACGTCCCTCCCCCTCACCCACCCCCCAAAAACCTAAACCCCCCAAGCTAAAAACTAAACCCCCAAAAACCCTAAAAAAATATAATTTTTTTTTAATATTTTTTATGTTAAAATTGCTACTTTTAGTAGCAAATTTTTTTTTTTTTTTTTGCTACTAAAAGTAGCGATTTTAGCATAAAAAATATTAAAAAAAAAATTGTGTGTTTTTTAGCTATTTTTAGGCATTTTTGGTTGTGTTCACATTGGTTCTCGCGGTTCTCGCAATAAAGGGTGGTTCCTAACGGATCTTTGTCCTATACAAAGATCCGTTAGGAACCACCCTTTATTGCGAGAACCGCGAGAACCAATGTGAACACAACAAAAAATGCCTAAAAATAGCTAAAAAACACACAATTTTTTTTTAATATTTTTTATAAAAAAATCGCTACTTTTAGTAGCAAAAAAAAATTTTTAATTTTTTTTTTGCTACTAAAAGTAGCGATTTTAACATAAAAAATATTAAAAAAAAATTTTAGATTTTTTTAAGGTTTTTTGGGGGTTTAGTTTTTAGCATTTTAGCTTGAGGGGGGGTTAGGTTTTTTTTTGGGGGGGGGGGGGGGTGGGGGTGGGGTGGGGGGGGGGTTTAGGTTTTTTTAGGTTTTTTTGGGGTTTTAGTTTTTAGCATTTAGCTTGGGGGGGGGGGGTTAGGTTTTTTTAGCTATTTTAGGTTGTGTTCACATTGGTTCTCGCGGTTCTTGCAATAAAGGTGATTCTCGCATGAATCTTAAGACAATATGAATTAATTTAAAGAGATGGCAACATAAACAACCATGATATAAATTTAAAATATACCTGAGTTTATTGATTGAAAATCTTGATTACAATTGATTTCCTTACAATCGGGAGGAGCAACTATAATTTGAAAATCTAAAGATCTTGAACATAGAGAAGTTGATAATACAAGTTTTGGGTTTGAGGATTTTTTCATACATAAGAGAAGATGTAAGAAAATGTATGTAAAAAAGTGTGTATTTCTTCATTGATCATCCTTCCTTTTATAGATGAAATAAAAGGGTCTTCATAATTGAATCTTGAAAAGAATTCCCGTGTGAAATTGCTTTGTTGAAAATGCTCCTTAAAGTTGTTTGTCCACATTGAGAATTATTTGCACCATCTTTGAAGATTTGAAAAGTTGATTGTCTCTTTGTTGCTCAATCTTCTATAATTGAAAAGTAGAATGTCCTTTTGTTGAATTATTTGCTTCAACTTTTGAAAATAAGAAAAGTTGATTGTCCTTTTGTTAACAATTGCACCATTTTAATATCTCTTGTCGACTAAATATATAAAAAATTTTATTATTATTATTATTATTATTATTATTATTTACATCATATCAAATGGGTCTTGAGAATCTTGAAAAACTTCAGTCCCCGGGGATGAATGTTTTGAAGGGGATGGAGACTGTCGAATTTCATTGACTAATTTTAAAATATATTCTGGAGACTTGCAATCTGAAAATCTTTTAATATACTCTTGGTCTTCATCGCTGGCCTTGATATCTCGAATTGGAGACTTTAGACTTTTTTCATATTGAATGGTTAATTCTTTATAGTACTTAGTAACTGCTTGAGAATTGGATTTTGTAGTAACAAACTTATTCCACCATTTGCATCTATATTGTCTAAAGAACAATGGAGGAGAAAGTTCTGAAGGGCTTTCTTCTTGAAAATTGTACGTCCATAAACAAATCTATGGGATTCTGAATACACTCATAAACTGTAGAGTATATTCAAAAATTGGTGTACCTTCATGTTGAAAATATTCGACAAATCTTGAAAATGCTTCTGAAATCTCCTTGGGAAAAGCTTCTGGAATAATTCCCATATATTTGAACCATTTAACAAACCATCTAGGATAAGTATTTGAAAATTCTTCGTCAAATTGAAAAAACCAGGAATGGTCAAAGTTTCTTAGAAAGAATGCATATTCCCAAGCATCTTGATAATCATAATAGTCGTATTGAGGATAGGCGCTGAAGCCTGAAAGGGTTTTTGGATTATAGGGCTTAGAATTCCAGTCTTCTAAGGATAGGACTCTTAAAATTTTTACTTGACTATAAGCAATCTTAGTAGGATCTTCCTTATTAAAATTGTGTCGAATAACTGCTGATTCTGAATCTACTAAAATTGCTTGATAATACTCTCGGGTCTTGTATTCTCCTTTGAAAAAGTGACATCCTCTTGGATAGATGAAGTCAATTAGAGATAAAAAAAATTTGGCTAACCTTTTCAACTTCCAAAGGTTCTAAAATTTTGATAATCTTTTTATTTGGGTTAATAGTGTAAGGAATAGTGGCTGGAGAAGAGCTTGAAGGAGCGGCTGGTTTAGAAAGCTTTGTGAAAGAAGGGGATTGAATAATAGGTTTTCATTCTAGATTTTGAATAATGGATGAAAATGGAGGTCTAGGTCTAGGTCCTGGGGTTAAAGGGGCAAATCTGTTTTGAATATTGTAACAACCCTCAATAAAACCCACACTCTCGAATATTCCGACACCATAATATATGTTAAAATATCTTTATATGTCCTTAATTACAACCCGTATGTGAAAACCAAGCCCGAATTATGTTATAACATTTAAAATAAATAAAAACATGAAATATTGAGTTGAGGCGGGCCGCGTAGACCCACCCCAACATTTCACGCGGGCGGTATAAGGGCTTAGATCTGACTTCGTTGATTTTTTAAGTTGATACGGGCAGCGTAAGCTTAAGCTTACACTTACGTGGGCCGCTAGAGATCAATACACGCGAAGACACCCTGAGCCGACACGTATCGTAATCGTGGCGGTCTAGAGGATGACCGGGACAAGCTATATGGTTGACCGTGTGTTGACGCGGGCCACGTAAGGCTTCACCTTACCTTACGCGGGCCGCGAGAGGACGAGATTCTAGCACTATATAAGAAGGCCATCAGTTTTCGTTTTTCGACGCTCACAATCTCAATTCTCAATCTAAATTCTGTAGTAGTGTTATAATACTCGGGTATTATACCCCCTAAATAGCGAAGTTCTACTCCGTTGTAAGTATTATAACCCCTGGAGACGTATTAGATACTCTGCCCGATTGATCCAGGGTTCCGTAACGGCTGTCGTGGTTCTGCCCGACGTAGTCGTTGGAATGCCGTCTCGGGGATGGTATTACTAATGTTAAATTGGGTTATTATACTAACACGTGTGCTTTTGTGTAAATTATAGATTATTCCCAGGAAATCCTTACTGAAAACCCTAAAACAACAATGTGAGTTGATCCACTTTTTGTAAACCTTTTTGTGAACTGTTTTACAAAACCTTACATATCTTTCCATGCGAATAACCGTATTGAGTATTTGTAAGAATACAATTATAGTGGGTATGTTGGGGTTTTGTATACAAAATTTGTTACCACCTAGTCAAGGAGTAACATTTCCACAAGTTGAGTATGACAGTACCACTGATGTTAATTGTTATATCTTGGAAACAAATGTAATTGCGGATGTGCCCTCAATACCGTACACTGTGACTTTTTATTTAAACTTGATTAAACTGGGATTCACTCACCAGTATTTCCCACTGACAAATGTTTTTAAAACGCGTTTCAGGTAACAAAATGTGAAGCCAAATAGAAGCCAGCTGGACAGCACTGAAGGCTTGGAAAAGTGGCAATAAAGTTACCTAAAATAAAATAGATGTTTTTATTAAATAAAATAGGATTTATTCCTATGAAAACGTGTGTACTATGAACTTGGGTTTTATCCCATTTGTTTAAATGTTATAAAAAGGTGGTGTTTACTCTAATCAAAAATATTTCCTAACTACGGTCCTGATGAAAATTTCCGCTGCCAAATTAGACAAATACCACGATACCACCGAAACTGGCTCGCGGCCGCCCGTTCCCGGGAATTAGGGATCGGGGGTTGCGACAGAAGGTGGTATCAGAGCTATGCCACTGATCCAGCCACAGAGGTGTTCTGCTGACATCAAAATGCAAAGTGTTAGGAAATAAATTACGGAAATACGTGCATAACTGTATTTAATTGTTATGTGTTATTTGACTATCTATTAGTTTACAGTATGAGTGACCAAGGACCATCTGACACGTATCGTCAATTATCTGGTTCGCCTAGAAGCGAAGGCACCTCCTCTTCTCAGCCTGCCCTCTCTGGGTACTCTGCTGACACGGAAGAAGGAATCTTTGTGTTTAAGGCTCAATCCGAGGAACCATTTCCTCAAAAGAAAAGGGGATGGTTCAGTCGAGGGGTGCATGAGCGTAGAAAACGTATGAAAAAGTTACAGGAACAGAGGGTATTAGCAGCAGCCAAAAGAGAGACAGATGCCTATGCCCAGAATATGATCAATAGGGGTATAGCCAACATCCACATATTAGCAACTACTGCAGCTGACCCTAACCTAGAACAAATAATAGCACCCCGACCACAAATGCCTGACCAACCCATGGAGCTAGAAAACCCTGAAAACCAAGTAGATATGCATAACTTCAACCCGAAGGAAATACCAAGGGTAGCAGTACCAAATCCCCTAGACCCAAATTATGACCCCTGGTGGGACAATGATAGGGATTATGTGCCACGTTACCATATGCACGAAGACATGCCTATGCCAACTCTAGGAAACTACCCAGGTATGGACCCTTTAGATCCTTATTACCACGATGAATACATTAGGGAGATCTTAGAAGATCCTTACCATCTCCGAACTCATACACCTCCATATCAGGAACTCGCACCCCAGATTCCAAACCCAGTCCTAGAACCTGCACCCCCAATGAGTGCAGAAAACGTCCAAGAACTTAGGACTTTTGGTGAGGAAATTAGCAGTGAGAGAATGCGACAGGTGGGAGTGCGTCTCGTCTGGAAGTATGACGAACGCAATATGGATTTCTGGATGAATCCATATCAGTGAATGTGTGAAAGAAAGAAACGGTAGTAGTAATAATAATATAATAATATCATAAAAATAAAATATATGTGTACGAATGCCTACTATTATTAGTGTAATTTTATTTCAGTTGGTATTGTAATTTTATTTCAGTACTAGTGTGTAATAGACGCATAGTATATGAATAGAGTAAGTCGCAATGATCGACGCTTTTGGTTAAATTGCGTGTCATATGATTGACTATGTTAAACATTATTTTGTGATATTAATCTGGGGTAAATGTTTAAAATTCAGATGGCCGACGAAGGACATCAAGATAACCTGAATAACGATAACCAGAGTAACATGGAAACCAAATGGATAATAGTGCCGTTCAACACATAGTGGCACAAGGAATTATAGATGCAATGCCATTTATTTTTCAAACGGTTCAAGAAGCGAATAATAAAAGTAAACATAGCAGTAAGCGACCAGTTGAACCAGAACACAGTGTGAACAATGGCCCTGTACTTCAAATGCCTATTCCCAAAAGAAGAAGAACTGTGCCTAACGGTTGTTCTTACAAGGAATTATGGTCTTGTAAACCAATAGAATTCTCGGGCAATGAAGAACCTATTGCAGCCCTACGCTGGATAGAAAAGACTGAGGCTGTTTTGAAAATAAGTAAATGTGCGGAAGAAGACAAGATAATGTTTGCTTCCAATTTATTTAAGAATGCAGCCTTAGAATGGTGGAACACTATCCTCCAGTCTAGAGGAAGTGATAAGGTTTATAATATGGAATGGAAAGAATTTAGGAATACAATGGAAAGGAAATTCTGCCCTCCTAATGAAAAAGAGCAAATAGCAAACAAATTCCTAAATCTTAGGATGAATGGAGTGGATAGTAAGGGGTACACTACTACATTCTTTGAATATGCTAGGATAGTGCCAACCCTTGCATCACCCGAACCGGTATTAATCTCCCGTTACATCTGGGGATTAATTAGAGAAATTAGACATGTAGTCAAGGCAGCTAGACCCCAAACCATAGAAGAAGCCGTAGAACTAGCTAATACCTTGACTGATGAACTAGTTCATACTAGAGAAGAAGATCAGAGGAGAAACTTGACTCAAAGGCTTACCCAAGAATTCCGTTCTGGGAATTTCAACCGTAGGAACGTAGGTTCTACCTCTGCACCGTATTGCAGGATCTGCAAAAAGAAGCATTCGGGAAAATGCTCCACTCACTGCAATTTCTGCAAAGCACCAGGACATAAGGAAGAGAACTGCAGGAGAGTAATGGATTGTGCTTCAACTGTGGAGAAAAATGCCATATTAAGCCAAACTGTCCAAAACTGGCTCCAGTTACGAACAACAAGAACACTAAAAATGCTAGAGCATTTGTTCTAACTGCAGTAGAAGCTAAAATGATCCTAGACGTTATAGCTGGTACGTTTTTAGTTAATGATGTATTTGCTAAAGTATTATTTGACTCTGACGCAAACCAAAGTTTTATTAATACTTCGTTTTGCAAAATTCTAAATCAGCCATTAACTAAACTACCACAAGAATGTCTAGTAGAGACAGCTAACGGAGAAACTATTAGGATTTCTGAAATCTTGCAGGAAGCAAGAATAGAAATTTTAAACCAAACGTTTAGGGCAAACCTTTATCCAATGAATCTGGCAGGATTTGATGTTGTTTTAGGAATGGATTGGTTAATAGCCAATAAAGCCAGTATTTTATGTGATCAAAAGTCAATTCAAGTAAATTCATCTCAAGGTAAAACGATCACAATTAAAGGAAATAAGCCATCTAGATCCACTAAGTTTATCTCTGTGATGAAAACTGCAAGTTCTATAAGAAAAGGTTCTATAGTGTATTTGATTTCTATAATCACTAACACTAAAGGAAAAGAATTAAAAGACATTCCAGTAGTGTCTCAGTTCTCAGATGTCTTTCCAGAAGAATTACCAGGACTACCTCCAGACAGAGAAGTGGAATTCAGAATTCACCTGCTACCAGGAACAGCACCAATTGCCAAAGCACCTTACCGTTTGGCACCCGCCGAAATGCAGGAACTGAAGAAACAATTAGATGAATTGCTAGAAAAGGGATTTATACAACCAAGCTCATCGCCATGGGGAGCGCCAATCTTATTTGTTAAAAAGAAGGACGGATAAATGCGTATGTGCATTGACTACCGTGAATTAAACAAAGTTACGATTAAGAATCGGTACCCATTACCGAGAATCGATGATCTGTTTGATCAACTGCAAGGAGCTCGATTTTTCTCCAAAATCGATTTAAGGTCGGGATATCATCAATTAAAGGTACAGGAAGAGGATATTCCTAAAACCGCATTCAGAACAAGGTATGGTCATTATGAATTTACTGTCATGCCATTTGGTTTAACCAATGCCCCAGCTGCATTTATGGACATGATGAACCGAATATGTAAGCCATATTTGGATAAATTCATAATTGTATTTATAGATGATATTCTAATTTACTCTAAGAATAAAGAAGACCATGCAAGACATTTGCACTCACTTTTGAGTCTACTACGAAAGGAAAAGCTTTATGCTAAGTTTTCAAAGTGCGAATTTTGGTTAGAACAAGTTCAATTTCTCGGACACTTAGTAAACCATGAAGGAATTCATGTAGATCCAACAAAGATTGAGGCAATTACTAAATGGAAAACCCCTGAGTCACCAATCGAGGTAAGAAGTTTCTTAGGATTAGCCGGTTATTATAGAAGATTTATTAAAGATTTCTCTAGAATAGCCATTCCTTTAACTAAGTTAACTTGTAAATCCGTTAAGTTTGAATGGGGACCAAAACAAGAAGAAGCATTTAGAATTCTTAAGAAAAGATTAACTAATGCACCTATACTAGCATTATCAGAAGGAACTGAAGACTTTGTAGTCTATTGTGACGCATCTAAGTTAGGTTATGGATGTGTGTTAATGCAACGTCAAAAGGTTATAGCCTATGCATCCAGACAACTTAAGAATCACGAAGAAAATTATTCAACCCATGATTTAGAATTAGGAGCAATAATTTTTGCTTTAAAAATTTGGAGACATTACCTTTATGGTAGTAAGTTTACCATATTCACAGATCATAAAAGTTTAAGGTATGTTTTTGGACAAAAGGAATTGAATATGAGACAAAGACGTTGGATGGAATTGCTTAGTGATTATGATTGTGATATCCAGTATCATGAAGGAAAAGCAAATGTGGTGGCAGATGCTTTAAGTCGAAAGTATCACGAAAAGTCAAAAAGGGTACGTTCTCTTAAATTAAATCTAAAAGTAGATTTAAATGATCAAATTAGAAAAGCACAAGAGTCAGTAATCAAGGAAGATACTGAAAATATTAAAGGTATGCTAAAAGAATTGGAACAAGGAATAGATGGAATTTGGAGATTCCATAAAAAGAGAACGTGGATACCTAAAGTAGGAAACCTACGTCAACGTATATTAGAAGAAGCCCATAAGCCTAAGTATACAATGCATCCAGGGAGTGATAAAATGTACCAGGATTTAAGGAAATTTTTTTGGTGGATAGGAATGAAAAAGGACATAGCAGCTTACGTTTCTAAATGTTTAACTTGCTCACAAGTTAAAGCTGAACACCAGAAACCATCAGGTTTGTTACAGCAATTAGAAATGCCAGTATGGAAATGGGAATTAATAACAATGGATTTTGTTACTAAATTACCCAAAACCAAGAAAGGTAATGATACAATCTGGGTGATTGTAGATAGGCTAACCAAGTCAGCTCATTTCCTACCAATGAAGGAAACTTTTAGTATGGAACAATTAGCTAAATTGTATGTAAATGAAATTGTTTCTTTACATGGCATTCCTTTATCAATTGTTTCTGATAGGGATAGCCGACTTACTTCTCATTTTTGGTCAAGTTTCCAAAAGGCAATGTGAACTAAATTAAAGCTAAGTACATCTTATCATCCTCAAACGGACGGACAAAGTGAAAGGACAATCCAGACGATGGAGGACATGCTTAGAGCTTGTGTAATTGACTTCGGAGGTAATTGGGACGAACACTTACCTTTAATAGAATTTTCTTAGAATAATAGTTATCACACAAGTATCAATGCTGCACCATTCGAAGCACTTTATGGAAGAAAGTGTCGAACCCCAGTCTGTTGGGCAGAAATTGGGGAAAAACAACTATCTGGACCTGAGATAGTGCAAGAAACTACTGATAAGATTATTCAAGTCAAGGAACGACTGAAACCAGCACGTGATCGACAAAAGAGTTATGCCAATAACCGACGTAAGCCATTGGAGTTTCGAGTAGGAGATAAAGTATTGTTGAAGGTCTCTCCTTGGAAAGGAGTGGTAAGATTCATCAAAAGAGGAAAGCTAAGTCCCAGGTATATTGGACCTTTTAAGATTATTAGAAGAATAGGATCTGTAGCCTATCAGCTACAACTGCCAGAGGAAATGGCAGGAATACATGATGTATTTCATGTATCTAATCTTAAAAAAGTGTTTAGCTGATGAATCACTAGTAATACCTCTCAAAGATATAGAGGTAAATGAACAACTCAAGTTTGTAGAAAGGCCTCTACAAATTGAAGACAGGAAAGTCAAGAATCTCAAACACAAGAGACTAGTTTTAGTCAAAGTGAAGTGGGACTCCAAAAGAGGACCGGAGTACACATGGGAGCTTGAAGCTGAAATGAAAAAGAAATATCCATACTTGTTCCAGTAGATCTTGAGGACGAGCTCTAAAATAAGGTGGGGAGGATGTAACAACCCTCAATAAAACCCACACTCTCGAATATTCCGACACCATAATATATGTTAAAATATCTTTATATGTCCTTAATTACAACCCGTATGTGAAAACCAAGCCCGAATTATGTTATAACATTTAAAATAAATAAAAACATGAAATATTGAGTTGAGGCGGGCCGCGTAGACCCACCCCAACATTTCACGCGGGCGGTATAAGGGCTTAGATTTGACTTCGTTGATTTCTTAAGTTGATACGGGCCGTGTAAGCTTAAGCTTACACTTACGCGGGCCGCTAGAGATCAATACACGCGAAGACACCCTGAGCCGACACGTGTCGTAATCGTGGCGGTCTAGAGGATGACCGGGACAAGCTATATGGTTGACCGTGTGTTGACGTGGGCCGCGTAAGGCTTCGCCTTACCTTACGCGGGCCGCGAGAGGACGAGATTCTAGCACTATATAAGAAGGCCATCAGTTTTCGTTTTTCGACGCTCACAATCTCAATTCTCAATCTAAATTCTATAGTAGTGTTATAATACTCGGGTATTATACCCCCTAAATAGTGAAGTTCTACTCCGTTGTAAGTATTATAACCCCTGGAGACGTATTAGATACTCTGCCCGATTGATTCAGGGTTCCGTAACGGCTGTCGTGGTTCTGCTCGACGTAGTCGTTGGAATGCCGTCTCGGGGAGGGTATTACTAATGTTAAATTGGGTTATTATACTAACACGTGTGCTTTTGTGTAAATTATAGATTATTCCCAGGAAATCCTTACTGAAAACCCTAAAACAGCAATGTGAGTTGATCCACTTTTTGTAAACCTTTTTGTGAACTGTTTTACAAAACCTTACATATCTTTCCATGCGAATAACCGTATTGAGTATCTGTAAGAATACAATTATAGTGGGTATGTTGGGGTTTTGTATACAAAATTTGTTACCACCTAGTCAAGGAGTAACATTTCCACAAGTTGAGTATAACAGTACCACTGATGTTAATTGTTATATCTTGGAAACAAATGTAATTGCGGATGTGCCCTCAATACCGTACACTGTGACTTTTTATTTAAACTTGATTAAACTGGGATTCACTCACCAGTATTTCCCACTGACAAATGTTTTTAAAACGCGTTTCAGGTAACAAAATGTGAAGCCAAATAGAAGCCAGCTGGACAGCACTGAAGGCTTGGAAAAGTGGCAATAAAGTTACCTAAAATAAAATAGATGTTTTTATTAAATAAAATAGGATTTATTCCTATGAAAACGTGTGTACTATGAACTTGGGTTTTATCCCATTTGTTTAAATGTTATAAAAAGGTGGTGTTTACTCTAATAAAAAATATTTCCTAACTACGGTCCTGATGAAAATTTCCGCTGCCAAATTAATTGGGACTTTGAGAATTGTTGTTTTGAAAATACAATCTTTTTTGAAGAATCGTTGCTCATATTCCCTGTAAAAATTCTCTTGATAAAAAATCTGGTAAAGAATTATTTTCTCCTTTTATAAATTCTATTTGAAAATCAAAGTTGCTTAATAATGCTTGCCATCTTGCAAAAACTTGTTTTGAAATTAAATTTTTTATATCCTTTTCTAAAATATATTTTGCAAATAAACAATCGATTCTAATAAAAATGGTTTCATATATAAATCATCTTCAAACTTTTTTATACATAAAACTATACTTAAAATTTCCTTTTTGATTGTAGAATAATTTCTCTGAGTATCATTCCATGCACCTGAATAATATCTAACTAAACTTTCTTTATTATCTAATTCTTGTTTTAATATTCATCCAAATCCTAGATCACTTGCATCGGTTTCTACAATTAGTTTTGCATTGGGATGGGGAATATGTAAACATGGTAAGCATTTTATTTTATCTTTAATATATTTTACTATATCTGTATGTATTTGAGTCCATGGTTTTGGATTCTTTTTTAATCTGTCATATAGAGGTTTACATATAATTCCTAAGTCTTTGAAAAAATCATGAATATAATTTAAACATCCTAAAAATCTTTGCAATTGCTTTTTATCTTTAATTTCATTTGGAAATTTATTTGAAAATTCTAAACTTCTGTTAATAGGTTTTATTGTTCCTTGAATAATATTATGTCCTAAAAATCTTATTTCTGTTTGAAAAAGACTCATTTTAGAAGGTGATACTACTAATCCATTTTTATGAATAATATTATAGAAAGCATTTAAATGTTTAAAATGTTGGTCTAAGGAATTTGAAAATATCAATACATCATCAATATAAACAATTGCATAATTTCCTAATGGTAAAATGATATCATTCATTATATTTTGAAATTCTGAAGGAGCATTCTTTAAGCCAAAAGGCATAACATTCCATTCATAGTGTCCAAATGGTACATTAAATCCAGTTTTATATCCATCTTCTTCAGCAATTTGTACTTGCCAAAATCCAGACTTCATATCAAATTTAGAAAATATTTTTGAATCATAAATCTTTTTTAATAAATCTCTTTTATTTGGTATAGGATATATAATCCATTCTAAAACTGTATTTAATGGCTTATAATTTATAACTAATCTAGGAGCTCCTCTTTCAATTTCTGCACTATTTTGAACATAGAAGGCAGAGCAAGACCAAGGGGATTTAGATGGCCTTATTAACTTTTTATCTAATAATTCTTGTATTTCCTTTTTACAATAGCTTTCTAACTCTTGAGACATATGTATAACTTTAGATTTTGTTGGAATATTTTTCTCATTAAAATCTTTAATATAGGGTAATCTTACAATATGTTGCTTTCTTTCCCAAAAAGCATTTGGAATATTTGCACAGATATTATCCTTAAATTTAATTTCAGTTTCTTGTATTCTTTTTATAATTGTTTTATCTTGCAATTGATTTTTTATCCTAACATGATCAATTTCTTCAATTAAAAATTCCTTTTGTTTTTCTTTTAAGCTTAAAATATTTATTTGTTTTGAAGTAATGGGATGAGCAAATTCAAAGCAGATCCTTTTATTCAATACCTTAATACTTATTCCTTTTTCTTCAACTGTGAAAGGATATAATTGAGTTATGAATGGAAGTCCTAATATAATTTGAGATGTTAAATCCTTGACTAAAACTAATTGAGTTTTATAACAATAGTTTTCTTTACAAATATGAACATTTGATAATTTATATTCAATATTTAATGGGTTTCCATTGGCTCCAGACAACCTATATGTAGTCTTTTCACAGTATTTTGTAGGTATTAATCCTTCTTGGATACAATTCATGTCAGCACCACTATCTATCATGGCAACTAAGGATAATCGAAATTCATTATTGACTATTATATTTAACTTAGTATACCATTTTTGAGAAGTTAATCCTTTTAAACGATTTATTTTTCCCATATTTTCAGTATCATTTTTAGTATTGTTATTGTTTTCTTCATCCTCTTTGTTTTTCTCTTTTTCTAATTCTTTAATTTGTAATTTTATTTCTCGGATTTCTTCTTTTATATTTTTTAATTCTATTTGTAAATCAGTTATTGTAACATGATTTTCTTTTATTTGTTTTGTTTGAAATCTTTGACATATTTCATTAAAATTATATGCTTTTGTTTCCTTTTCTATTGGTAGTTTATACTTTTCTTTTAATTGTTTTAAATATACTTGTTTTACTTCTTTATCTTCGATTTTTTTCTAATAATTCGAATAAATCTTTATTATCTAATGTTAGAGAATTTATTGTACCATCAATTTCACAAATACAAGGACCAACGCATTCACACGCATTGTCTTCTGAACTACTTTCTGAATTTAAATCATTATCACTATAGTCTGAAATACTGTTTTCACTTGAATTATCATAAATAAGTATTTTATTTATCTGTTCTTTTAATTCATCAGAAATATTTAACTCATTTATCTTTTTCTTAGTATAACAATCTTTTGAATAATGTCCTTGTCTTCCACACTTATAACAAATAACAATATCTTGTTTTTTCTTTTGAAAATCACTCTTATCTTTATAATATTTTTGTTTATTTTTAATATATGGTTTTCTTTTATAGTTCTTTTTAATAAATTGTTTAGTAATTTTCTTTTTAGATTTAGAAGGAGTTTTAAATGGTTCAAATCCATATTGTTGACAAAAACTTCCTAATTCCTTATGGCCTTGGATTCCATCCTTTTTAATCTTTTCTTTTAATCTTAAATCATTACATATTTTTAATCCTTCTTGATTTATATAATTTATTATTTGACCATAGGCTAGATCTCTATAAGGAATACTATTATTAAAGTCTTTTTTAATTTTTTCTCTAATTCTTTATGCAAATAATTTTGGTAACCCAGCTATAAATCTTTCTTTCCAATAAGCTTCTTTACAATCGTCTCTAGTCATAACTTTTGAAAGAAAAACGTCTTTATACCATCTAAAATCTTGTAATTTTCTACATGTCAAGTTTAATAATATTAAAGAATTTCTTTCTTGATAATCTGTTGGATTTCCAATAAAATGTTGGATTATAGCAAAAACTAGAGTATTAATTATATCAGGTATTTCAGTTGGTGTTTGAACATTATTCTCTGTTTTAATAATTATTTTTTAGCATTTTTAATTATATGTTTTTCTTCTTCTGTGAGATACTTATCCCACCAGCCTTTTAAAATTCCAGTAAAACCAAAAACTATCATATTAAGAATTGCAATATCATCATTTCCATTTGCTTTATATGCATTAGCTGCCATTATCATTTCTTGCATTAAACTAAGAATTTGATGTTCTGTTTGGCCTTCTATACTCCATTCATATAGAGAACTTCCATCATATTTGGCTTGAACTAAAGTATGTCGTTCTTCAAATTGTAAATCAGGTGGAGTAGGTCTAGGATAATAATTTCTTGTTTCAGGCCTAGTAGTATAAGTATTATTTTTTGAAAAATGATAATTTCTTCTAATTTTATTTATAGAATCTTCTAATTGAAAATCATTAAATTGCTCTTCAATATTTTGAATTTTTTGTTCTGAAATAACATTTATATTTAATTTTGAGAGTTTTGAGTTAATATCTTGTAACATGTCTTGTTGTTTGTTTAGACGTATTGGGATATCTATATTATATGGTTTAAATATTGGATTTTCAATAGTTTCATTTAATATTTTAGTATTTGAAGTACTAGGTTGATCCAAAGTTTTATTATTATTAATTTCTATTCTTTCTAATTGTTCTCCTATGGTATTTAATTTTTTATTAGTATAATTATTTTGAAAAATAATTGCCTTTACGTTTTTATCTATATCTTCCTTAATGTTTGCTAAAGGTTTTGCAATATATTCTTTATTTTCATTTTTTATTTTTATATCCATATGTGGAGGGTGTATACTAGTAATATTTTCATCTTTATTTATAATTGTATAGGTTTTGGTTATAGTATTACTAACAGATATATTTTCAAAAAATGGATACTCAATTTTATTTTCTATACAGTATAGAGAAAACCAGGAGAAAAATGGAATATTTTCATCATTTTCACACATATATAATTGCCAATCAATTTCATGTAAAAATCTTTCATTTTCATTAAATGTAGAAAAATACCATATTAAATTTTTATTATTATAATCATAGAACATTTTATCTTTTAAATATTTTAACATTTCTTTATCCATGATTAACAAGTTGTGCTTGAAATCCTTTCTATAAGCTTTTTTCTATGATTATTTTCTTCTCTTAATTTTTCTTCTATAAATAATATATATCTAGGGGAAAGAAAATACTGGTTTATATAGTTAGAGGGATGATATGGGTCGGATGGAGGCATAATACTTGAATTGCATGACTTATAATCTTCTATTCTTTGTCTTAAATCTTTTATTCTTCTATTACAATTTTTCAAAAACCAAATATAGCAATTTCTTTGAGCTTGAACCTTTGAATCACTCATTGTATGTCTTCATAATCTCCCATATCAGACTTAGTTGGAACATAAGTATTATTATCACTATCATTTTCTTCATATAGCGGTTTTGGAATAGTATTTGAAAAATCAACGCCTTTTATTTTCATTGATAAACTTCTTCTGAATAGACTTTCATCTAAAGTATTTCTAGAAGTACTTGCTCCTATAGAATGCCTTGGTGGTATATTACTAAAAGAAATATCTATTGAACCATCAGAATGTTCTACTATGCTAGATGTTTGATTATCTATCTCTATAGGTTTTGGCGGGTTTATATCTTGTAAATTCCATGTTAATGATTAAGTTATTTCATTCCATTTTAATTTTTTAGGTGTTCTTATTTTTGTATGCATAGTATTAGCTTCAAAAATAATAGTTTCATCTTTTGAAGATACTAATTTTGTTTTAGGTTCTATAGTGGTAGTCATAGTCTTATAATATATTCTATATATAACTACTGCAGCATTAGTTTTTTCTTTAAATTCTAAGTTTTTAGTTTTAATTGTTAATGTTAAAGTATCTAAAATATGTGGATCAAATAAACCAATTGAAAAATTTGGATAACAATTAAAGTAAATAGGACCATTTGAAATATTAGACTCAGCCATAGCTAGCAAAGAATTATTAAAATTTGTATGTCTTGCATCTCTTAGAATTAGTAAAACAGGAGCATCAATTCCTAATCTGAACATAGGTTTAATGGCGACTTGAACTAATCCTATGTGTAGAAATTTATATAATTTTCTATGTCTTTTAATAGCTTCTACTGATAATAATTGCATGTTTTGATACTCTTTATTAATAGGTATAGTTTGTTCATGAGTTTTTATTGAATAATCTTGTAAAAAATAAAAAGTACCAACTTTGTAAATAGTTTTAACATCTTGTCTTAGTATACTCCAATTTAAAAGATTGTTTTCAATTTGAGAAATATTAATTTCAACAGAATTCATATGTAAAGAGTTCATGTATATATATATATATATATATATATAGGGTAGGGATATCGTAAAAAGTGTTTAAAATGTGAGAAGGGTAAGAAGTGTTTTAAACCATTGGATATTTGATCTAATGGTTGAGATCAATAGGGTATAAAAATGTAAATTGTGTTTTAATTAGAGGGACCTTATGTAAAATTGAAGGGCAATAGTGTCTTTTCTAATGTTTCAAATATGGTAACCGTATCCTACACAACCAACAACACCTACATTCACTCCTTTTTCCTTAAATATCGGAATTAATGACCAAGATCTAAATCGGAAGCCTCTTTGTTTTATATAAGATTCAAGGCGTGGTGTTTTACGTTTAGAAGAACTGTAATCAGATTCATGGCGTGGTGTTTTAAACATCTGGATAAATTGACTATGATTCAAGTCATGGTGTTTTATCTGGAATCCAGAAAACATTGTATTGTGATTACATCCATGGTGTTTTAACATCTGGACAATCAATACAAAACATTCCCGGATTTTAAAACACCATGACTATGATTCAAGTCATGGTGTTTTATCTGGAGACATTGTTCATGGCGTGGTGTTTTAAACATCTGGAGACATTGACTATGATTCAAGTCATGGTGTTTTATATGGAATCCAGAAAACATTGTATTGTGATTACATCCATGGTGTTTTAACATCTGGATAATCAATATAAAACATTCCCAGATTTTAAAACACCATGACTATGATTCAAGTCATGGTGTTTTATCTGGAGACATTGTTCATGGCGTGGTGTTTTATCTTCCTGTTGCGTCGAACTGTCCACTATATCATGAATGTTGCAATTTAAAGATGATGAAAGAAGATATGAATAATATATGATTAAAAGATGTTGCGATTAAAAGATGATGAAGAAGATAAAGCAATCAGATGTATAAAATCGTAAAAACCAATATGTTTCCTAAAATTTCTCCTAAAATAGTTAACACATGATCTCATTTCCTTTAATTGACTTTAACTACTATTAGGAGTAAATTACATTATTACCCTTATTCATTAATATAATTGATGGACACGTGTCAACACCAGATTATTTCTTACACTTCTCACACTTTTGGGCACTTTTTACAGGATCCTCTACCTATATATATATTGGTGGCTGGCCGCCCAAGGCCACCACTTAGAGCTCAGAACTATTGCCGCTTGTAATATAGAAGATAATTTGTGAAGGCCTTAGTGCCAGTTGACTTTAATGGTTTTGAAATATGACCACAAGACTATTTCAATTTACACATCATTGGTCCCTTAGATTTATCACTAACACCTTTGATCTCTTTGGTTTTAACTACACATGTGAAACCTACTGATCTTCGGCCAGTGCTCCACCACCTGAAATCCATCGTCGGTGCTACAGTGCAACGACGCAAATGACCGTATTGTCCTTCATCTAAAAAGAAAAGTATAATATTGCCCTTCATTAGAATCCAAGTGGCCGCCATGAGCCAAAAATGATAGGAGTGCACAAACCGACGAGGTGTTTTCCGATGATAAGTTTAGCGACGATGGGAGAAAGATCTAGCGACAGAAGACGGTGGTTGTTATATTCTACATGATCTATAACTACATGACAGATCGGGGTTCAAAATTATTTTGACATCGGCACATCGCGTCATCGCTTAATTGCCGTCAAAATCCCAAGATCCAACAAAATAGGCGACATGCAGTTAACGGAAACACTACCCGTCATCGTCAAACTTATCGTCATCGTCCTAGGTTGTCGGAGACCATGGTGATACCTTTTCAGCCTCCCGATCTGTTCACCACCTTTAGAAATGGGGAGTCAACCGTAACTTACCACTCTAGCCTGAGAGACATGGCGGTTGGAAATCCATGAAACCCTAATGTACGTATGAGTGAAATTGTGATAAGGAAAAGTGAAGAAAGTGTTTTTTAGGTTTGTATGCTTGGATATATGCGTTGTATTCAGTTTAATGTTATACAACTTAATTTTTTTTAGTAAACCTCAATTTACAACCTTGTGGTTCAGGGGAAAAATCAATTCATGTCACCTTAAGAAACTTCTTGCTGTCTATAACCTCCACATTTGAAAAGCATTACATAATACAACCTTCTGTGAGTTGACTGTTACCATGAAGGGTATTTTTGTAATCTTGACACAAAGCCGTATTCTAATCCTATACAACCCCTAACCCCCCCCCCCCCCAATCTTTTATCGACCCTGTGGTTGACCTAAATTCGCTCCAAGTAACGTTGTTACGAATTGAACACTGAAACTGAAGTTGTTAATGTTGATCGATGCCTGGTGGTCAGGGGGGGTTAGTGATAGAGGTGTACAAAAAAACTGATTGCGCAATCGAAACCGAAAAAAAAACCGAAACCGGTTTTTTTAAAAACTGTTTTTTTTGTAACCGGTTCGGTTACAACCGGTTTGGCCGGTTATTAGTCGGTTATAATTTTTCAAGACCGGTTCGGGTATAAAACCGGTTTTTTAAAAAACCGGTTATTTAATCGATTATACAAAAAAACCGGTTATTAATCGGTTAACCGATAACGAATATAAAAAAACCGGTTTTAACCGGTTAAAAACGCCCAGCATGTATTAACGGTCATATGACCGTTTGGGACCTTTACTAGCCTTTTTTTTTGTTTTTTTTGGCCTAAAAATCATCTCCAACTAGTATAAAAGGTTTGTGGGTGTTTAGGTTCAATCACAACACTTGAGAATCTTCAAAAACTCTAAAAAAGTCTCTTATTCTTGTTCGATAACTCTCAAAACGCTATGGCAACCTCTAGTGCCCATGATTCGGTCAATGTTGGCGAGTCTACAACCGACACGGTGATTCGTGTTGTTCCAACGAAGCGCAACCCCGAGGTTTGGTCACATTTTGATTTGTGCGAGATGGCCAACGGTAAAAGAAAAGCGCGTTGTCATCATTGTCAAGGCTTTTACGCCGAAACCGCAAACTCCACCTTGAAACAACACATTGAAAAACCATTTTGCAAGGCGTTGAAACAACAACACGTTAGTGGTCAAGCTTCCATGGCAAGTGATGGCGCTAATATTTTCAACTACAATTTCAATATGGCTAGGGAGGAAATGGCGAAGTTTGTAATCCAAGAAAGTTTGCCGTTCAACCACTTTGACAACCAACGCTATACAAAGATGGTTCAACGAACTCTCCAACCACGATACACCCATGTAAGTCGTGCTACTCTTAGGAGGGATTGTTTAAAATTGTGGAAAAATGCTAAACTAGAATTAATTTCTTATTTTGAAAAATTAGAAACCGGTGTTAATTTGACTAGCGATGTTTGCTCCGCACCGCACGGTTCACCCGATTCGTATATTTGTGTCACCGCCCATTGGATTGAACCGGCGACGTGGCAAATGATGAAACACACGATTTTGTTTAAATTATTCGATTACCCGCACACCGGTGAAGCTATATATAAAGTAATCGACAAATGTATTACAACATACAAATTGGAAAAAAAAAGTTTTTTCAATATCTTTTGATAACGCCTCAAACAATACCAGCGCGGTAATGCGTTTAAAATTAAAATACAATCCGATTTGTGAGGGTAATTTTTTCCATAGCCGATGTGTTGCACACATCATAAATTTGGTCGTTCAAGACGGTTTAAGGGTTATTGAACCACAAAAAGAAGCTTTCAAAAGAATGTTACGAAGTATATTTAGTAACACGCAATGACATGCAAAATATATTAAAACTTGTAAGGAAGCGGGTCGAATATGCTTAGGACCCCAATTGGGACCTTGCTCATAGGTGGAACTCGACTTGCATTATGTTTGAAAAAGCTATTTTGCAAAAGGATAGTTTAATAGAATTTCATAACCTTTTGGCTAGTCGTAGAAAGTGTTCGCCTTACCACCCATCGGGTTGGGATACTATTGAAACGGTTACACAATTGCTTCAAGTTTTCAAAACATCAACAAAGACTTTATCGGGGGTTTATTATCCAACAAGTTCATTGGTACTTCACAATTTGTTAGGACCGGTTACATTTTCTTCCAGTTAAAACCGGTTATTAACCGTAACCGGTTTTTAAATAAGCGGTTTTTTTTTTGCATATTTTAACTGGACCGGTTATTAACCGTAACCGGTTTTCAAAAAAAAAAAAAACCGATTTGTACACCTCTAGTTAGTGATGATGCAAAATACTTTGGCCTATATTCCATTTACCGTTAGTTCTATAGTTATATTATTTTGTTCATGCATGCTAAATTCCTAATATATCTTTATGATTTTGGTGGCAATTGATGAGCCCATGTTTTTCTCTATGAAAATCTTCTATGGAGGTGAGTTCTCTACATATCCAGATAGGTCATACATAGGTGGTAGAACACGCTTCTTTGACAGTCTTGATAGGGGCAGACCCATGTTGATGGTTAGATGGGTGGCACACCCCTTGAAAAAAATTAATGTCCTTTTTAGGCAAAAAATCTCTATCGCACTTCTTGAAAATATGGTTTAACCCTCGTTCACACTCTAAGAAAATAATTTCGGGGTCCAGTACTGAGTGTTGATGTGGAATATTTTGGTATTGGTGTATTGAAGGAAATGGTAAAGCAACTGGGATATCCTTGTGATATGGTATTTTATTGTCATTATAAGGTTTCTAGTTAGTTTAATAAATATACTTTTAGTTAATTACTTTATGTAGATTGAAATTATACACATATATACAAGTGTCTACTAACTATATTGAATTCAAAATTAGATATGGGTCACATGTCTATAGTTGGCTTTAGGCATAGTGCCAACTTTCAAAAACAGTGTGTAACTAAAAGACAATGATTAGTCTTCTATTTAGTTTTAGTTTTCAAAATTATTTTGATACTACAAAATTCTAGTTAACTTGTAATTTTATTATCTTTGATTTCTAAGCTAATCAACCATATTATGTTTGATAGTGACCATAGAATACACACTTTTAACTATTGTGTATTTGTGTTTGAATACGTTGATGGTCAGGGGCGGACCTATAGGTAGTTAAGGGGTGGCGTCCGCTACCCCTTGGTCGGAAAAAAATTGGAAAAATTAGTGTAAATTTTGGAAAAATTTGACGTTTTTTCGATTTCGTTACCGCTTATTTATAAAACGTTACCGCTTTGTCGGAATCCTAGATCCGCCACTGTTGATGGTGTAATGATGCTATTGTGTTAGTCGCTACATCCTAAACAAACTAAGATAAGGAAATCAAATTGAAGTCCCAACAATTAAAAGCCAATTATGGATATGGTTAAAAGATAGTTATAAAACATTTGCCCCGAATTTATTTATCTAACTTAAAGTTTTTTTTTTTTTTTTAAATTATCTTTTTATATTGTAACTAATAATGACCATAGAATACACACTTTTAAAAGATTTTTTTTTGTGTGTTTATATGTGTTTAACATATTTTATAATTAATGGATTTTCTAAGCAATGCCATTATTTGCATGAAAATACATCCAACATTCTTGACACTTTAATCACTTGGTTTGGAGCTTTGGATTGGGCTTAGTTAGGTTCGACCCATTGAGCTTTATTTGGCTAAGTTCAACCATTTGATTGCTAAATAAAGCCCATTGGGTCGAATCGAAGGCATCTCACACGTTACTCACACCAACTTTAGTTTATATACCGACTTCTAACACCAAGTTCACTACTAGAAAACTGCTATTATTCCTACCAAAATTTCCTACGCATTTCCTACGAACAAAAATGGCGACACATTTCCTACGAAATTCCGACGTATTAAAAAGGGTCTTAGTTTTGTGACAAAAAAACGACAAATTGGTTTGCGTAGGAAAAGTGTAGGAAAATTCCGACCGATCTCCGACGAAATCCGTTTTCATTTTAACCATTAGTCGGAAATTCGTAGGAATTGTTATGCGTAGGAAAAGTGTAGGAAAATTCCGACCGATCTCCTACGGAATCCGTTTTCATTTTAATTATCGGTAGGAAATGCGTAGGAATCCAATTTATCATAAAAAACATTCATAATAAAATGAAATTACTGATATTAAAACATAAAGTTTTATTATTTATAACAATATATGTTATTTTTAAAATAAATTTATTTATATCCGTAGAAAATGTGTAGGAAAATACCAACACAATTCCTACGAAATATGTTTCATTTTAACAATTTTCCTATCCGTAGGAAGTGTGTCAGAAATTACCGAGAAATTACTCACGAAATGGATAAAAAATTTTTTGAATTATATATTGTGTTATTTTAAAAACAAATTTATTAATATCCGTAGGAAATTTGTCATAAATGCCGACAGGTTTCCGACCGACGGAATGGATTTTAATTAATATCCGTAGGAAATGTGTAGGAAAATATTGAATTTAAGTTCCGTATAAAAAGCGTAGGAATCCATGATACACGCCTTAATACAGTCTATTAGGGCATGTACGACTTGTATTCTTGGTTACGATATAAAGGCACTCGATACAACGGGATGTAACCATTCAACATCGAATGTTACATGATAAGGTGTTAATAGGCCTTTAAGATATATCAAGGCCCAACACGATTTATTAGGGCATGTATAAAGGCCTTAATTGGCCATTAAATATATCAAGGCCCATACATCGTTTAAGATATATGACTCGATACAACTCGATATAAGGCCCAGTGGCGAATTCAGGAATTTTCGCTACGGGGGGCAAAAAGTGGGTTGGTCAAAATGGGTCGGGTCAAACTATAGTGTTAGGGGTTGTTTGTTTACCTCTTAATGGTTCAGGCATTTTACTAGTTCAGCACTTAATGGTTCAGACTGCTTGTTTCATGAGCAGATGTCTGAATGGTTCAGACAATTGTCTCTGAATGGTTAAGCATTATACTAAGTCTGAATGGTTAAGACTTCTAATCTGAATTGGTCAGACATTTGCCTCTGAACGGTTAAGATGCCTGAACTCTGAGTCGAGCCGCTGATTTATCGAGCCAAGACAATCACTTCCATGATTGAGACTATAGACACTTATTATGGCGTAGTCGTAAAAAAACCGACTTGGGTCGGAACCTAACTTCTTCCGCCGCAAGTAGCTCCATTCTGACCCAGTGGCGAATTCAGGAATTTCCGCCGCAAGTAGCTCCATTATGACCCAGTGGCGAATTCCTGAATTCGCCACTGGGTCAGAATGGAGCTACTTGCGGAGGAAGAACGTAGGTTCCGACCTAAGTCGATTTTTCGACGACTACGCCATAATAAGTGGCTACAGTCTCGATCATGGAAGTGATTGTCTTGGCTTGATAAATCAGCGGCTCGACTCAGAGTTCAGGCGTCTAATACCGAGTTGTATCGAGTCATATATCTTAAACGATTCAGACTTCTTGACCTCTTGCTGGTTCAACACTTAATGATTCAGATCTCTTAATGGTTCAGACCTCTTGACCTCTTACTGGTTCTATCGTTAGATTACTTTGACCCATATTCCATTTACCGTAGGTTCTATCGTTAGATTACTTTGTTCATGCATGTTAGCTAAATTCCTAATATTTCTTTATGATTTTGGTGGCGGTTGATGAGCCCACGTTTTTCTCTATGAAAATCTTCCATGGAGGTGAGTTCTCTACATATCCAGGTAGGTCATACATAGGTGGTAGAACACACTTCTTTGACAGTCTTGACAGGGGCGGACCCATGTTGATGGTTAGGTGGGTGGGCGCACCCCTTGAAAAAAATTGTCTTTTTAGGCAAAAATCTCTATCGCACCCCTTGAAAATAAGGTTGAACCCCTCGTTCATACCCTTAGAAAATAATTTTGGGGTCCGCTACTGAGTGTTGATGCGGAATATTTTGGTATTGGTGTATTGAAGGAAATAGTAAAGCAACTGGGATATCCTTGTGATATGGTATTTTATTGACATTATAAGGTCTAGTTAGTTTTATAAATATATTTTTAGTTAAGTACTTTATGTAGATTGAAATTATACACATATATACAAGTGTCCACTAACTATATTAATATTCAAAATTAGATATGGGTCACATGTCTATAGTTGGCTTTAGGCATGGTGCCAACTTTCAAAAACAGTGTATAACTAAAACACAATGATTAGTCTTCTATTTAGTTTTAGTTTTCAAAATTATATTGATTCAAATTTGATACAACAAAATTCTAGTTAATTTGTAATTTTATTATCTTTGATTTCTAAGCTAATCAACCATATTACGTTTGATAATGACCATAGAATACACACTTTTAACTACTGTGTATTTGTGTTTAAATACGTTGATGGTGTAAGGGGGTAGGGGTGGTTATCACTTGTACAAATTCCATCACTCACAACATCCAATCAAGTTCTGTCATGTCGTCAACCATTATTCCATCACTCACAACATTTTTAGTGGAAATGGTTATCACTCACCATCACACCCAACAATTTTCCCCCAACCAACAATTTCCCTCACATCAATCAAATAATAACGCGTCAAAAATATATCGGGATTTAAGTTCCACGCGTGATGGCAAGGGGGTGGCGGTGGTATTTGACAAGTTCCACGCGTGATATATGTTTATCACGTACAAAATTACAACCACCCCGGGTGGCCTAATGATGCTATTGTGTTAGTCGCTACATCCTAAACAAACTAAGATAAGGAAATCAAATTGAAGTCCCAACAATTAAAAGCTAATTATGGATATGGTTAAAAGATAATTATAGAGCATTAGCCCCGAATTTATTTATCTAACTTAATGTTTTTTTTTTTTTACAAATTATCTTTTTATATTCTAATTAATAATGACCATAGAATACACACTTTTAAAAGTTTTTTTTTTTTTTTTTTTGTGTTTAACATATTTTATAATTAATCGATTTTCTAAGCAATGCCATTGTTTGCATGAAAATACATCCGTCTTGACACTTTAATGACTTGGTTTGGAGCTTTGGATTGGGCTTAGTTAGGTTCGACCTATTGGGCTTTATTTGGCTAAGTTTAACCATTTGATCGCTAAATAAAGCCCATTGGGTCGAACCGAAGGCATCTCACACGTTACTCACACCAACTTTAGTTTATAGACCGACTTCTAACACCAAGTTAGATCTTCTTAATCTGACTTTAAGTTGGGTTGCGTGTTCGTGTTTAATAGTAACGAGTCAAATATGATTAGAATATGCAAGTTTATATCAAACTAAACTGATACAAATTCATAAATCAAGTCAGAAACACGAAATTAAACGTCATGACTCACATATACACAAGTTGACACGCCTGTGACTTTCTATCTTTTTCTATATTACTACTCTAAACTTACACATTTACAAATTAGAAAAAATGCAAAGTTACTAGTTTTTGTACTTAATTTTTCTTTTAACTTACAGCTTCGGACATAAAATAAGTAACTAGTATAATATAAAGTACATCTTAACCGTTATAAAAATAAACTAGTCAATGATCAAAGGTAACAAAGACTTGAGGAATTTAGGGTTTTCTATTATTTAGATGCTCAAGGAATTACAAGTACAAAGCAATCTTTATAATCTAGGGTTAGAAAACTTAATTCCCAAGTTAGGTCCAAGCCCACATAGAGATAACTAGGGTTTCTTTATTAAAAAATAATCTCCATAATTATCCTATAATTAACGGGGGTTCAAGAATATTCTAACACTCATCCTCAAGTTGTGTAGTGGGATCCCAATACCCAAATTGCACAATACATCCTCAAACGCTCTTATGGCAACGACCTTTGTAAAAATATCTGCCAACTGGTCTTCAGATTTTATGCCCGGAAGTTTTACTATGCCATCTTCAAGTATCTAAAACTATGTATTGCACATCCTATCAATGATCTCTTGGCCTAGTGGTCAAGGGGGATGTGGGATACTTTGCTTCTCTTGGAGGTCCTGAGTTCAAATCCAGACATGAGGGATGTTAATACTAACTTGGTGATACTAACATACTAACTACTAACCCGGTTAGCGTCATCCTAACCGTACGCCGTTTATAAAATACGCAATCATTCCCTAATTTCTACGTAATCATTCCCTAATTTCTACATTTCTAATCTTAAAGCTATAACATAAAATACGCAATCGCTTTAACATTAAATGCCTCCTAAAATTTATGAAAATAATTTAGTCAATGCGCGAATCCACCATGTCGATCGAAGACTAAGGGGGTGTTTGTTTAGCTCCTAATGAGGCTCTTAATGGTTCAGTACTTAAGGGTTCAAACTGTTTGTTTCGCTAGCAGATGTCTGAATGGTTCAGACATTTGTCTCTGAATGGTTGAGCAATATACTAAGGGGTTGTTTGGTAGCCTCTGAATGGTCATTAAGAGGCTACCTCTTAATGGAACCATTAAGAATTTTACCAATGAGAAGGTAGAAGAATGTGACATATGATGATTTACCATTCAGAGGTTACTTCTTAACCATTCAGACTTGAGGTTACCTCTTATTTATTCAGAGGTTTTAAACCATTAAGAAGTAGCATCTGAATGGTCATTAAGAGGCTACCAAACAGCGCCTAAGTCTGAATGATTAAGACCTCTAATCTGAATTGGTCTAACATTTCCCTCTGAACAGTTAAGCATTATACTGGCTCTTAATGGTTCAGACCTTAAACCGGTTCAACACTTAATAGTTTAGATCTCTTACTAGTTCAACACTTAACCATTCAGAACTTGCCAAACAGCCCTTAACATGTTTAGCTAAACGTATTCTTTGTTTTAACCAAAACCGATCTGATCCATCTGTAAGATTAAATATATTATGTATTAATATTTAATATATAGTCATTATAATCATTTACATAATATAGATCAAAATATATAATAACCTATTAAATAATTAGTTGGTAATTGTTGATAGACCATATCACCCTTATTAACTAATTAGGTTTCCTCCTGGGTGCTTATATAAGGAGAATTATGTGGAGGTTAAGGGGTTAGACAATTACACATTAGAAACACCCCATAAGCATAACATCACCTTCGACCTCCCTCTCCTAAGCCGATATCCCTTTTCGGTTTTCTAAGTCCCCATCATCAGTCAGTACCCTAAGGAGGAACCAGATCACGATGACAAGCATGTCGAACTCCATTACTGGATTCTCCACTGCACTGTCTGCTGTAACTGGTATGCTTTTCATGTTTTCCCTCATGTATAAACAGAATTGAACCAACATGTGGTATCAGAGCATATGTTGATTAGTCAGTTCTGTTTTCGTATCCATAATTCTGGGATTGAAACTTGGAAAACGGAATTTTTTTTTTGAAATCTTATGAACTAACAGCCAGTTTCGAGTCATTGAGAACGACTCGAGATCACTGTTTTCGGAAAAAGGTTAATCATATGTTCATTCGAAATTAACTGGATTATGTTTTAACCGAAATCTGTTTAGAAAAACTATTAAAATTCAGGTTTCGGGTTCCAGAATTTATGTTTTATTTTTTTAGGGTTCATCATGTTCTTAGGAAAATTCGAAAATTCTATTATGTTTTGGAATATGATTCGGATTATTAAGTGTTTTTCCTGTTTTGATCTGATTTTGTCCTCTAAAGATTTTCGAAAACTGTTAAAAGATAAACAGATTATAATTTTGAAATATTTGATAAATTTAGATCATCACTAAAACAGGAAACCATACCTCAAAATCCCTTAGATTTCGAATTTTCAGTTATGTTTTCACATTCACAGCTGTTAACAGGAAGTTTCGAGACCATCAGATTACGACTCGAGACCATTAGTCTCGACTCGAGACCATAAGGTCTCGACTCGAAATCATCAGGTCCTTAAACCTTCACAACTCGAGACCAACAGATCTCGACTCGAGACCATAAGGTCTCGACTCGAAATCATAAGGGCTCAAAAGTTCATAACTCGAGACAAAGGTCTCGACTCGAGACCATAAGGTCATAACTCGAGACCATAAGGTTGCGACTTGAGACCTCATCATGAGTTCGATCCGCGCTAACGGGTGGTTTGCTATTAAATAATTGGTTTTGTAATTACTTAGTTAATTAATCAGAATCAGATAATGTTTTACAAAACCAAAATAGCTTAACTTGAATGAACTTTTGATGTATCATTTCTGGCCAAAGCTGACTTGATACATCTACTTATCGTTCAAGTATTACGAAAGCTATGTTGTGTGTGCATCATAAGCATGAATGTCTTAATTTCTGGCCAAAGCTGATTTAATTCATTCATAAATGGCATACTCAACAAGTGCATAACTAAAGTGATTGTTTCAATTTCTGGCCAAAGCTGATTTGTTACAACCACTTTGCACATATGCTTAAATGATTACACTTCTGGCCAAAGCTGTTTTGTCTTCGTTTAAGTAGAATTTTTTAACTAAGTCTATTATTTTGATGTTAGTAATAGACAATATCACAGCTTCATAATGTAAAATGGTCATTATTTATGCCTGCCTTAGTTTAACGTGCCCTTAGATCACATTAGGACTTCTTCCTTAGTATCATAACTTGCTCATCTTATTTCCACTATCAGCACCCAATTGCGGGATTCCACCTTTGACTGGTGATAACTTTGCTGCATGGAAGGATGCTCTCATGCTTACTCTTGGGCTGCTGGACTTTGATTATGCTCGAAGAGAGAATAAGCCAGCGGATCTTACCACTCAAAGTACTGCTGCTGAGCAGTTGACTCATGATAAGTGGACTAGGTGTAACCGCATGTCTCTCATGTTTATGAAGCAGTCCATCAGCAATGCAATCAGAGGAGCTATTCCTGATTCTGAAGATGCTAAAACCTACTTGGAACATGTGGAGGTGCAGTTCAAAGGGACGTCTAAAGCACACGCTAGTACTCTTATTCTCAAGCTGGTGACAACTAAGTACGATGGGAGGAGCGGCATTCGCGAGCACATCATGATGATGAATGACATGGCCAATAAGCTGAAGGGGCTGGAAATGGAAATCAGTGATGGTTTCCTTGTTCATTTCATCATTACTTCGCTTCCTTCGTCCTTTGAAGCATTCAAGATTAATTACAACACTCAGAAGGACAAATGGACGATGAGTGAGCTGGTCGCCATGTGCGTACAGGAGGAAGAGCGTATGAGGATGGATCGCACTACTGATGTTGCCAACTTCACCACCTCCAATCCTAAGAAGAGGAAGAACAATTATCAGAGGAAGGATGCTTCAAAAGTCCAAAGGCCTAATCCTAATCCTAATACAAGTGCACCTTCCAGCTCTAAGAACTCCTTAGGCAGTATCCGCTGCAAATTCTGTAAAAAGACAGGACACATGCAGAAGGAATGCCCTGACTTTAAGGAGTGGCTGGCTAAGAAAGGTAACGATTATTTTATGATACTTGAGTCCTATAATTTAAGTGTTCCTGCTAATTCTTGGTGGTTTGATTCTGGTTCTATGGTTCATGTTACCAATTCAACTCAGGGATTCCTTTCAATCCGGAAGCTGGAAAGAAACCAAAGAACGCTTAAGGTTGGGGATGATCGAGAATTAGAAGTGAAGGCCATTGGAACATTACAATTAGTTATGAAAACTGGTTTATGTATTAAACTTTATGATACCTTATATGTTCCTGAGGTAACTCGGAACCTTGTATCAGGACCAAAGTTAGACATGGACGGTTTTATTGTTTCCCATGGTCATCGCAAACTCTCTATCCTTTATGATTCTGTTCTTTATGGTACTGGTATTCTGGATGGTGGTCTCTATAGATTAGAACTAGAAGATAACTTTTCCAAATCTTTGTTGTCATATAACATTAATGAATCACTCACAAAGATGGAAGAGAAACGAGACTTAGAAACTTCATCCATGCTGTGGCATCAGCGTTTAGGCCACATTTCAAAAGAACGATTAAATCGTCTTGTAAAGGATGAAGTCTTACCTCCTCTCGATTTCTCTGATTTTGGAACATGTGTCAAATGTCTTAAAGGTAAAATGACATTAGCGAATAAGAAAGGTGCCACTAGGAGCTCTAATTTATTAGAACTCATTCATACTGACATTAGTGGTCCCTACCAAATCGCTGGCATAACAGGACATACTTCATTTATCACTTTTATTGATGATTATTCTCGTTACATGTACTTGTATCTAATTAAGGAAAAGTCTGAATCTCTTACAACTTTTAAAGATTATAAGGCTGAAGTTGAAAAACAATTAGATCGTCAGATTAAAGTTGTGAGATCAGATAGAGGAGGTGAATATTATGGAAGACATACTGATGTGGGTCAAGCTCCTGGTCCATTTTATGAGTTTTGTAAGGGCCAGGGGATTGTGAACCAATACACCATGCCTGGTACACCTCAGCAGAACGGTGTCGCTGAAAGAAGAAACCGTACCCTTATGAACATGGTGCGCAGTATGTTAGCCAACACTAATTTACCATTATTCCTCTGGACTGAAGCATTAAAAGCAGCTGTTCATATACTCAATAGAGTTCCTTCTAAGTCTGTCCCTAAAACTCCTTATGAACTTTGGACAGGAAGGAAACCGAGTCTTAAATATATGAAAGTATGGGGCTGCATTGCTGAAGCAAAACTTTACAATCCTTTCCTAAGGAAACTTGACCCTAAAACAGTTACCTGTTTCTTTATTGGGTATCCTGAGAATTCAAAGGGTTATCGTTTCTATTGTCCTTCCCATGTCACCCGTATTGTTGAAACCAAGCGTGCCGCGTTCCTGGAGGATTTCAAGGTCAGTGGGAGCAGTACTAACCCTTACGAAGAATTGCAAGAAGTACAAGACGCGGGGGGGGGGGGGGGAGACTCGTCGCTTACCATTACTCCGATTACTCCTCTTGTACCCAATGCAACTACTGTATCTGAAGCTACTGCACCAACTCCAAATTTACCTCTACAATCAGAACCCATTATACCTCATGACGAAGGCACATCAAACGCTCAAAACCTAGACAACGCTGAACCCGATAATCCACTCAGGAGGTCATCTAGGAAAAGAAGGCCTACTAATTGGGATGATTATGTTACCTACCTGACTGAAATGGATCCCGGAAAGCTCAACGATCCTATCTCTTACAATGAAGCCATTAGCAGTGATCAGTCTTCTGAATGGAATAAAGCAATGATTGAAGAGCTTGAATCCATGAAGAAAAATGACGTTTGGGATTTGGTGGAATTACCCAACGGTGTGAAACCCGTAGGATGTAAATGGGTGTTCAAAAATAAACTGGATCCGAATGGGAACGTTGAACGCTACAAAGCGAGATTGGTTGCAAAGGGCTACACTCAGAAAGAGGGAATTGATTATCAAGAGACGTTTTCACCTGTCTCTCGTAAAGATTCATTAAGGATCGTCATGGCCCTAGTAGCTCATTTTGATTTAGAGTTACATCAGATGGACGTTAAAACCGCTTTCCTTAACGGAGATTTGGACGAAGATGTTTACATGAAACAACCTGATGGCTTTAAACCGGAAGGTCAGGAGCATCTAGTCTGTAAGTTGAAGAAATCCATTTACGGGTTAAAACAAGCATCACGTCAATGGTATCTCAAGTTTGATGAAGTCATGAAGAAACAAGGTTTTATGAAGAATCAAGTGGATCAATGCACCTACCTCAAGATGAGTGAGAGCAACTTTACTATACTTGTCCTTTACGTAGATGATATTCTATTGGCAAGTAATAGTTTAGACATGTTGCATGAGTCGAAGCGGTTACTCTCGCATAACTTCGACATGAAGGATTTCGGAGATGCTTCTTACGTCATTGGCATCGAAATTCACCGAGATAGACACAAAGGAATCTTAGGATTGTCCCAAAGGGCTTACATAGATCGTGTCCTTACACGTTACAACATGCAACAGTGCAAACCCTCCGTCGCTCCAATAGTTAAAGGAGATGTTTTCGGTTCTTTCCAGTGTCCGACAACAGAGGTTGAGAAGGAGCAAATGAGCCAGATACCTTACGCGTCAGTAGTCGGGAGCTTGATGTATGCTCAAGTCTGTACTCGCCCAGATATCGCTTATATTGCTGGAATGCTAGGCCGTTATCAGACTAATCCTGGCCTAGATCACTGGAAAGCAGCTAAGAAGGTACTTCGATATCTGCAAGGGACGAAAGACTATAAACTGACTTATAGAAGAAGTGATCATTTAGAAGTGGTGGCCTATTCTGATTCTGACTTTGCAAAGTGCAAAGATGACAAGAAATCCACTTCGGGCTATATCTTTATGTTAGCAGGCGGCCCTATCTAATGGAAGAGTCATAAACAACAGTTGACCACAACTTCCACAATGATGGCAGAGTACATTGCTGTTTATAACGCAACCTGTCATGGAATGTTGCTTAGAAATCTGATCACCGGACTCAAAATTGTTAATTCCATTTCTAGACCATTGAAGCTTTACTGTGATAATTCAGCTGCCGTTAGTTTCTCGAACAGTAACAGTTCGACTGGAGCTGGTTTATATCTCGATACAAAATATATGTTCGTACGTGAACGAGTTGAGGAAAATAATCTTTGTATCGAGTATATTAGTACTAAAGATATGCTTGCGGATCCGATGACTAAAGGTCTCCCTCCTAAGGTTTATGAAGAACATGTTCGGAATATGGGATTTAGTAAAGACCTTATTTGAGCATATTGTACTAGCTTATGTTTTATGTTAATGAAATTTCCTCAGTTTGATTTTGTATGTCTCTTAGAATATGTTCAACCGGTATAATGGCATATAGACAAATAAAGTTACAAATCAAACAAAGGGCTTATGCGTATTTTGATCATAACGATTAGGTTTTAAATTAAGGCTATAGTATGATTAATGGGGGTCCTGAGTCGCATAATGATTCAACGGCTGTATTTCTCTGCTATAGTACTTGTTTAAGGCTAAAATGAGTGTTAACTCCTGATCAGGCTTATCTAATACTCATAGTAAATGATTACTCGGCTAAGTGGGAGAATGTAAGATTAAATATATTATGTATTAATATTTAATCTATAGCCATTATAATCATTTACATAATATAGATCAAAATATATAATAACCTGTTAAATAATTAGTTGGTAATTGTTGATGGACCATATTACCCTTATTAACTAATTAGGTTTCCTCCTGGGTGCTTATATAAGGAGAATTATGTGGAGGTTAAGGGGTTAGACAATTACACATTAGAAACACCCCATAAGCATAACATCACCTTCGACCTCCCTCTCCTAAGCCGATATCCCTTTTCGGTTTTCTAAATCCCCATCATCAGTCAGTACCCTAAGGAGGAACCAGATCACGATGACAAGCATGTCGAACTCCATTACTGGATTCTCCACTGCACTGTCTGCTATAACAGGTATGCTTTTCATGTTTTCCCTCATGTATAAACAGAATTGAACCAACACCATCTACACTTAAATCCATAAATTTTGTTAGGTTCATGTAGAAGAAGTGATGAAAATTCAAACCACTATTGATTCCATCCTATCATCCTTTTGTACGTATATATGATAATTTGATACCTTTTGAACCAAAATAATAACAAAAAGGATCATGAGAATGTAAAAACTAATCGTGTGAAAGTATATTGTGACAAGTACAAATTACTCCATGATTGAACATAAATTTGTAGAATATATTATGACCATAATGAACCGTGTAATATGTATAAGAGATCAACATCAGAATCGGATTCAAAAAGAAAAAGAAAATTAAAATGGCATTGCAAGTGACATAATTATTCCTATGTATTCTCTTTCAGCGTTGTTACAACGATCCTAAAATTCAAAATAATTATTTATGTCATAAAATATGTTTTTTTTTTCTTTTGAAAAGACACGTGTAACTTGCATCTTGCTAATATGTTTTTGATATATTGTTTAGTTAAAAGAATATAAAAATACATGCAAGCCTATAACTGGTTTGATTACATGTTGAACCATGTTTATCACAACTTAAATACCTCATTTATAAAATCTCATATATATATATATATATATATATATATATATATATATATATATGATCAGCGACGGAACTAGCCCAAAAATTTGGGTATCACAATTTTTTATTTTTTAGACTAGGGGTATCCTTTGTATTACAGAGACGAAGTTGAGGGGTATTTTTAATTACACTACGAAAACAGAGTTAAGGGGTATTTTTACACTACAGAGACGGGGTTGAGGGGTAGCCCGTGCTACCCCTACTAACATTCTAAGTCCGCCCATGCATATGATCTAATAAATATTAAGCCACACAAAATTGATAATAGCTGTGACAAACAAGCTAGTAAAAATATTTTTTGAAAGGTAAATTTTATTCACAACGTCAAAGCCCGAAAAATAAGGGCAGCTACACCAAACAAATACGTAACATCAAATTTACACCACTGTCAAGGTTGGTTATCGCAACTACACTTGCTGCAGTCCAATTGATTCATTATTGGCAGGTTGTGAAAGATGCAACCTGATTCAATCCCATAATCACACACCTTCAAGTCTATATAACTATAGTATGTTCAAAAAAGGTACAAACAACCAAAAAAAACCCATCTCCAACAAAAACAAAAACAAAACACAACAAACCGACAACCAAACAATATATCGTCCAAAAAGGAACTGGATTATGCTTTTCTTACATTGCATGTTAGAGATTCGACATGCAATCACATTATGGTTCAAAAAGCTTCGAATACTCAACAAAAACAAAAGTCAAAATACTAATCGTTTAGTTTTAAACCAAACTAATCATCCTATCCCTGTGGAAGGTAAGAGGGTGTCGGAAATCTATACATATAATAAAAGAAACCAATGGAGTGACACTTGTCATTATTTTAGGCCATCCTTAATAGTAGATAATTATTATTTAATTTAAATAATATAACAATAAAGCATTTACTTAGGAACGATGAGTGTTGATTTAAAATATGTTTTTGATAATAAAAAATTGTATTTCACATTATTATCTAATTTAAATTAAACATTTACTTAGGAGACGATGATGTTGATTTAAAATATGTTTTTAATAATACAAATTTGTATTTCACAACTAGGAGACGATGATGTTGATTTAAAATATGTTTTTAATAATAAAAATTTGTATTTCACAACAAGTGTAATATTTGCTATAGCCTTATTAACGGAATAATGGGTGTTTTTTCTTTTTTAAATTTTAGAATTAAATGTCATTTTAGTTCATGTGATTTGGGCCATTTTATCAGTTTAGTCCAAAGTTTTCATTTCCAAACGTTTGATTTTTTTTTGCCAAAACCGTCCCTGAGAATTGGGAATTTTTGTCATTTTCATCCAAAAATTTGATAGAAAAAATAAAGCAAATAAGACATTTGAATGAAAATGACAAAAAAAATTCAAAAGTGAAGAACTATATGATACAGTACCATTGTTTTGGATGAGAATGACAAATATGCCCAAACTTCAGGGACGATTTTGGCAATTTACTCAAATCATTGGCATAAACCTAACTTCAAATCGTAAAGTCTTGTCTAAACTAAAAAACATTGTTTCACTTAATAGTAGATAAACATGCATATAATTTTTTTAATATATTTTTTTAATTATTTAGTATATAAAATTACATTTCTTTCATCCTTGAATACATAGTTTTTTTAAATATAACTTTTTTATTGTTTGGTATATAAAATTACTTTTATTCAACCCGCAAAATACATGAGGTTCTTAAAGATAGAGTTTTTTTTTTATTATTTAATATATAAAATTATATTTACTCAACACGTGTAATAAATGAGGTTTTTAAAAATATATTGTTTATTTATGTAGTATATAAAATTACATTTATTAAACCCGTATAATACACGGGGTTCTAACCTAGTTACAAATAAAGTTGACTTAGGCAGTAAACGGGTCAAATATAACTTTTATTTTTTGTTCATTACTGTAACGAACCGAATGTTTGAACAACATCGATATCGGTTCATTTTTATGGATGTCTCAACATTCCGGTGTAAACTCCATTGAAACCAAAGTTGTATTCGCATTGGCATTAGTTTTTATTTCTTTCGATTTCTATAATGAGTGTCTATTTTGTACCGGTACCTTAACGAACCGACCAATGCTGACCAGAAGCCCGCTGCGAAATGTAAGAATCCCGCTAGTTCTCCAACAAAAACTTCATTTGTCAAGCTATAATAGGCTCATGAGCCTACGAGCCTATTACTTTTGTTTCTTATTTAATATATCAAATTTACAGTGTGTATATATATATAGGGGATGGTTCAAATGAAAACCACTTTTATTGTGAAAACTTGAAAACTAACTAAAAAAAGCCTAAAAAACACACAATTTTTTTTTCAAATTTTTTTATAATAATCGTTGCTTTTTATGTATAAAAAAAACTTTTTTTCAAAAAAAAAAAAAATTGTGTAGTGCACATGTGTAGTACACATACACATGTGCACTACACAAAAAAAAAAAAATTTGAAATTTTTTTTATATAATTTAACCTGCGAAAATTGGTTTGCAAAAAAAAAAAATTGTATGTTTTTTTGGCTTTTTTAATTAGTTTTCGAGTTTTCACAATAACTAGTGGTTTTCATTTGAACATTCCCCTATATATATATATATATATATATATATATATATATATATATAGGGTCAGGATTTAGAGAAAACGATAAAAAGTGTGAGAACGGTGAGAACGCTTGTTGATCGTCCGATCAAAACAATCTATGGACTAGATTGGCGCGGTGATATTTTCGTAAATAACATCAATTTTATTACGTGGACGCGTTTCATTAAGGGTAAAAAAGGCAAAACGTCATTTCTCACATAAACGCCATTGAAAAATAAAACGCCAAATAAATACAAAACGCCAATTTTATCACTGAGTACTTTTTTCTATGTTTTTATTTAAGCTCTCTGCTACAAAAACGCCACAAAATATGAAACACCATAATATATAACGCCAAACCTTACATCCGGATAAATGTTAATTACATTTTTGGTTATAAAAATAATATACCGCCTAAACTATGCGCCAAAAAAATTCTATAAATAGAAACGTCTCACCATCTTCCGTTTATCACACCAAAAAACACATAAAAAACACAGCGCTTCCTAAAAAAAATACAACTCAATGTAAAACGCCAAAATACAACGATAGCAAACATCTTTTCTTTGATACTCAGTAATGTTCTGCATGAAGTTTTGCTTAATGATTTGTTATGTGAGTGTACTAAGATTTTGCTGCATAAGATGGACAAAATTCAAAAAAGAGGGACTGGTGACATCCATATGTCATTCTATCATCTTTGTTCTTGAAGAATGTTTAGATGAGTAGAAGAGACCTATACCAGTGTAAATGCTACTTTGGCCTTGATGATTATAATGAAGACGACGGGCAGATAGCATCCACCAACAAAGGGTTGATCTATATCTCCAACATCCACAAAGACACTTCAACACATGAACAAAGAAAATAAACCACGCCAAACCCAAAACGCCATTTATTTGTCACAGTTCTTGTAGTTTCAAAAGAAAAAATGGACTGATGACACTGAAGATTTAAATCATAAATTGCTTCTATTTTGTTTTTTTGTTTTTTTTTCTTTATCTCTTGTTTGTTTTGTAATTTCAGTTAATAAACAACAAAAGCACATTAACACTATAATGAAATATATAATAAAATGCCAAAATGAGCAAATGCTTGTAAAACGCCATGATGCCATAAAAACGCCCCAAAAAAACTACCAAACTATAATAAAATTACTTTGAACTACTATTATAAAAAAAGCGTGAAACAATGTGCAAAGAATATAAAACAAAAAAGTCCAATCGTTATCTAACCGCCATTGGAAAGCAAAACGCCATAATTACAGCCGTCGAGATTAGACGTGTTACACCATAAAAACAGTTGAATCTGAAAACAAAACACGGTAACTGCAAAAAACAGTAAAATGAAACGACGGAAAACATAGTTACTAACATTTATTATATTAAAAGCAAAATACTTGGGAAATTAAATTTATTTATCTTTTTCAAAACGCCATAATTACCTGTCATGCGTGGGAAAAAAAAAGTCAATATAAAAAAAAGACCATGAGAACACAAGCTCAAACACGCCAAAAAAATTGACTAAAACGCCACATATTGTACAAAACGCCAAAAACTTTAAAAATGGCTAAGGTTATTTCATGGAGGTTTGAAATGAAAGAGAAACGATTCATCATAAAGTTCTCTGATAGGAGAAGGGTAAAGGTAAGGACAATCAAAGCCATGCTTGGAATGAATGAAGGGGTTCAGAAGGATATCCTGGCCCTTCGGGTTCCAATGGCCAACGATTGTGAAAGAACCAGAACTGTAATAAAAAGACTGAAGAGAAAATTTCTGGCAGAAGATGATGAAGATGATGATGATATTGACGATACTCCTATACCAAAACTTAGCTGTTGGGTGATGCATGAGGAAGAATGAGCGCTTAAAGTGACTTATAAAAACGGGGTGCAATATTCATTGCCAATGGAAGAAATGTTGAAGATAGGGTTGCTATCTATCATTGAACAACTCTGTGATTTAGCACCTTCAAACGATCCAAAATCCAAGGATGCTGTGATATTCAAGAATAGGCTGTAGCAAAGAAGAGACGAGCTAATGACGTTATACGCAAATCTAAAATTTGATGATGATGAATCTGAAGAAAGTGATGAACAAAGCGATGGGTACATCTCTGATGTAATCCCACCTACGGAAGACTATTAGTTTATTTTGATTTCGTATTATTGTAATTTTATAGAATATTAATCTATGGTAATCAATTATTAACAAAAAGATACAAAACGCCAAAAATTGACATGGAAAAAGCCATAACGCCAAAAAAAAATAACTATGTGACACAAAAAGAATTAATTCAACGAGAAGAAACCGGAGAGAACAGTAAAACGGCAAGTAATTAATAATTCAAGATAACGCCAAAATTATCTTGCACGCAAAAAATAAAGCAGCATGTCAAACGCGAAAATCGGGAAAGGAGAAGAATACTAAAAAGACAAAAGAACCCCTCGGACCCTGATCATGCCCCGCGCCACGTGTTGGGCCAGGATGCGTTCTCACCGTTCTCACACTTTTTTCCGTTTTCTCCTGAACCCGTTTATATATATATATATATATATACATGGGTCAATTATAGTGCTCGTCAACAAGTATATATATTGAGTTGTCTAAGGAACTTCTTTCCAAGAACCTAATTTACCTGACAAGCAATGCATGATAGCGTGAAATAGATACTTCAGACCAGCAAATCAATGCTTTTTCTCATAAGTGGCATATTTTGTTGAACCGTAATATCACTGCTCAATAAATTCCACATCCATCACAGGTTTTGAGAATTTTTCCTCACCCTCAGTATCTCCAAGTTGGAGTTTGATTGTTAGAATCTCAGGGGTGATGACAATTTCTTTTCTTTCCCACAATAGCAACAATGGCCAACACTTTGCCTTTATCATCTTGAGATAAGCGTGCAATGGCCCAAAACTCCATAAGAGTTGTTTTGTGGAGTGGTGGGTTAACAGTTAATGCATGATGGAAAATGGATTTCAGAATAAGGTCAATGATTTAGTGATATTGGGGATGATCATCTTCCTTGGTAAGATAAGAAAGTAGGTTGTGAGTAGGACGGAAAACAAGGTTGGCCATGATTAATTGAGGTGAATGCTGAGAGCTCAGAGAGTAAAATTGGAAGTAAGGCTTGCAATTGATCAAAAGACGATTTTGAGTGTGGTATAAGTGACCCATATTCATAGGATTTGTGTACCGGTCACAGAAAACTACTAGAATTTAGGAAACAACTGTAATGTTCCAACAGTTTATAATGAAATGAAATGAAGAAAAGCAATAGTTTCCCTTTTATTTTATTTTAATTTTCTATTTTCATCTTTCTAGTTGTGAAAAAGACTTTTCAGTGGAATGATTTTGGAATCCATGTCTGATTACTTGCAGGCTTGATTCCATTAAGACTTAACTGATCACTTTGATCGTTGTTTTGACTCATGGACAACTTTTGTACGACCCTTATCAGTTTTCTTTTTGTTTCTCTGCCAGTACCTTTATTTTAGCACTTTGATCAAACCTTCTTGGCTTGTACTAATGAGGGGTATAATAGTAATTATTTTTATAAAACAGCTTAGAAATCAATCAAAACAGTAATAATAAACACATCAATTCAATATACAACAGGATTTTGGATATGATTGTTGAATGATTTAATTATATTCAATTCCCTCTCTTACTTCTTATGGACAACTTTTTATCATTGTTTTGACTCATGGACAACTTTTGTACGATCCTCATCAGTTTTCTTTTTGTTTCTCTGCCAGTGCCTTTATTTTAGCACTTTGATCAGACCTTCTTGGCTTGTACTGATGAAGGGTATATAATAGTAATTATTTTTATTAAACAATTTAGAAATCAATAAAAAAAGTAATAATAAACACATCAATTCAATACACATTTTGGATATGATTGTTGAATGATTTAATTATACTCAATTATCTCTCTTACTTATGTTTTTTTCTCTCTAAGTCAGTGGATATTCAATTATAAGAGTTACATTTACATCACATGTATTGTTCTATTTTAAGAGGAGAGAACTGCTGGTGACGTCACCATGGAATTGACTCTAAACAACCTCTTAAATAAAGTAACTACCAGTAGTTTGCGAAACTGCTGGACAGTTAGGAAAAACCATTGTTACATTGAAACTACTGTAAATACAAGGAAAACAACTAGGATTCCAAAACTACTGAAAGAATTCTAGCACCTTTAGAATCCAATATTTCTGGTCATCTGTATTGAGTTGTTGACCGGTCTTTGGTCTTCAGCTTTGACTTGTTAACTAAGCTGTTGACTTGTTGACCAACACTCTATCATTACCACTAGTGTGTGTGTGTGTGTGTATATATATATATTAATTTAACATATTATATATTAATTTGTTTATTAATTAAAAACCAATTAATTAATAACTTGAAGCTGTTGTCGTACCTATTTTCCTTATTTTATAATCAAGTACTAGGTTAGAACCCCGTGTATTACATGGGTTGATTAAATATATTTTTATATAATAAAAAAGTTACATCTTTAATTACTCGTGTATAACATAAGTTGAATAAGCACGTGTACTACATGGCTTGAATAAATATAATGTAATCAGTTAACACACACAGTCGTCAAAATACATTTTTGGTAAAAAGAACTTTGATTTACATATTAGAACATTTTACTTTGTTTGTTTTTAATTTTTCTATTATTATGTTATAAACTTGTGTATTACAAAAATTATAACATTTTACTTTGTTGTTTTTTAATTTATTAACAGGTTAAAAACGTGTGTCTTACATGTGGCCGGATCAATAAAATATTAAATAGTTATTATTATTAAGTGTAAAAAATAAAAAATAAAAAGCCTCAGGTCCTCAGCCACCGCCATTAGAGACTTTTAAGTATGAAATGAATCTAGTTAGAATTCAAAGAAACACAAATTTTGCACCAAAATATACATTCAGTCCATTAAATCCACTTATTTATTCTTCCCCTATTCATGACCCATTGCTTTGTACCTAAATATTAGTTTTTATTTTTCCTTATTTAATACATGTAATCTCAATCAAGTAATCAAAACTAAAAAGGAAAATGTTTTAAACAACTAGCCTATTAGAGATGAGAAAGAGAGATTGGGGAGATGAATGTATATTATTGATATATAAAATAGATTTCATATGCCTCAATTTATAGGCTTACAAGAATGGGGGTTAAATATATGGAGAGTCACAAGTAAAGTGGATAGTCACACAATTAATAATAATAATTCATAACACTCCCACTTGACTATCCATGTGACAAAATAATATATTATTCTTATAATACGCTTGGTGATGCTGCATCGTTAAAAACCTTGCCAGGAAAACCCAGTGGGATAAAACCATAGCTAAGGGAAAAAGAGTGCAGCGCGTATTATTCTCCCCCTGATGATTTAAGCTCCTTGAGTTGACGCATCCCAATACCATGAACCAGTTTCTTGAATGTAGAGGTCGGAAGTGATTTAGTAAACAAGTCTGCCAAATTCGCTAGAACGAACTTGTTGGACAGTAATATCTCCATTCTTTTGCAAATCATGTGTGAAAAAGAACTTTGGTAAAATGTGCTTCGTTCTGTCACCTTTGATGTATCCTTCCTTACGTTGAGCAATGCACGCTGTGTTGTCTTCATGTAAAATTGTTGGTCCCTCATCTCTCGTAGAAATACCACAAGACCCACGAATGTGTTGTATCATACTTCTTAACCAAACACATTCTCGACTAGCTTCATGAATCGCCAATATTTCTGCATGATTAGATGATGTGGCTGTGATGGTTTGCTTTACGGAGCGCCATGAAATAGCAGTGCCTCCACTTGTGAATAAATATCCAGTTTGAGATCGTCCAGTGTGAGGATCAGACAAATACCCTGCATCTGCAAAACCAACCAAACTTGTTGTCGATTGGTTAGTAAAATACAACCCCATATCTTTTGTACCTTGAAGGTCTCGAAATATTTGTTTTACCCCATTCCAATGCCTCTTCGTAGGGCATGAACTATATCTTGCCAATAAATTTACAGAAAATGATATATCTGGTCGTGTATGACTAGCAAGAAACATTAGTGCACCAATTGCACTTAAATATGGTACTTCTGGACCAAGAATTTCCTTTCCATCATTCGGAGGTCGGAATGGGTCTTTCTCGACATCAAGAGGTCTTACAACCATTGGGGTACTCAATGGATGTGATTTTTCCATATAAAACCGTCTAAGTAACTTTTCTATGTAGTTTTGTTGATGTACAAGGATTCCACCCTTGAGGTGTTCAATTTGTAACCCAAGACAAAATTTTGTCTTTCCAAGGTCTTTCATTTCAAATTCTCTTTTCAAGCATTCAACCGCCTTTTGGAGCTCACTTGGCGTTCCAATTATATTCAAGTCATCAACGTATACAACAATTATAACATATTCAGATTCTGACCTTTTTATGAAGATACACGGGCATATTGAATCATTTTTGTAACCTTCTTTCAACAAATACTCACTAAGGTGATTATACCACATACGCCCAGATTGTTTTAGCCCATATAATGATTTGTTTAATTTAATTGAAAGATGTTCTCGAGAACTAGATGTACATGATTTTGGTAATTTGAATCCTTCAGGGAGTTTCATGTAAATATCAGTATCAAGTGAGCCATAAAGGTAGGCTGTCACAACATCCATTAGGCGCAGATCAATCCCTTCTTGTATTACCAGACTAACAAGATAACGAAAAGTTGTCGCATCCATCACCGGAGAATATGTCTCCTCATAATCAATCCCAGGTCTTTGCGAAAATCCTTGTGCTACTAATCGTGCCTTGTATCATACGATTTCATTTTTCTCATTGCGTTTTCGCACAAAAACCCACTTATATCCGACAGGTTTTACACCTTTAGGTATAGGGACTACTTGTCCAAAAACTTCTCGTTTATTGAGGGAATCTAATTCTGCCTTAATTGCATCTTTCCAATTTGGCCAATCATTTCTTTGTTTACATTCCTCAACAGATTTTGGTTCTTGATCCTCATTATTTTCCATTACTTCTAGCGCTATGTTATATGAAAAACTGTCATCGACGTCGATTTCATTTCGGTTCAATACCTTTCTAGACATGATATAATTTATTGAGATCTCTTCGTTTTCAGGTACCTGAGGTTCTTCTGGAACCATCATGTCTAGTGTCTCTTCAGGAGACTCTTTTCTTGGCATTATCATTACCTCGACTGGACCATCTCCATTATTTGCTCCTTTTTTCTTTTGAGGATTTTTATCTTTAGAACCGATTGGTCTACCACGTTTGAGACGTGCATTAGACTCATTTCCAACATGTGCTTGTCCTTCTGGGACACTTATTTTTACTGGAGCATTAGCAGCTGGTATGTGTGACTTAGTCACTCTCTTTAGGTCAGTGAATGCGTCTGGTACTTGATTTGCTAATGTTTGTAAATGAATTATTCTTTGAACTTCTTGTTCACACTCTTTAGTTCGAGGATCAAGATGAGATAGTGATAATTCATTCCAAATTATATTATTATTATTTTTCAGCTGCTTTTCATCTCCCCCTAATGTTGGGAATGTTGTTTCAACAAAATGACAATCACCAAATCGAGCTGTAAATAAATCACCTGTTGATGGCTCTAAATACTTAATGATCGATGGTGATTCATACCCAACATATATTCCTAACCTCCTTTGAGGTCCCATCTTTGTTCGTTGTGGTGGAGCGATAGGAACATATACGGTACAACCAAAAATCCTTAAATGGGAAATATCTGGTTCCTGACCAAAAACCAATTTTAATGGGGAGGAAGTGTGATAACTCGTTGGCCTGATGCGAATTAGTGTTGCTGCATGTAAAATTGCATGCCCCCAAGCAGATGCTGGTAGTTTTGATTTCATAATCATTGGTCTTGCAACCATTTGAAGTCGCTTGATAAGCGATTCAGCAAGTCCATTTTGCGTATATACATGAGGTACTGGATGCTCTACACTTATGCCAATAGACATGCAGTAATCATTGAAGGTTTGGGATGTAAATTCCCCAGCATTGTCCAACCGAATTTTCTTTATGGGATAATCAGGAAAATGTGCTCTTAACCTTATTAATTGAGCAAGTAGTCGTGCAAATGCCATATTACGACTTGATAGTAAACTCACATGTGACCATCTAGTTGATGCATCAATTAAGACCATAAAGTATCTAAATGGTCCACTGGGAGGGTGTATAGGTCCACATATATCTCCATGTATTCTTTCTAAAAAAACTCAAGGATTATGTCCCTACCTTAACTGGTGATGGGCGAGTGATTAACTTCCCTTGTGAGCATGCAACACATGTAATATCCTTAGATTGAAGAATCTTCTGGTTCTTCAAAGAATGACCACATGAATTTTCTATAATTTTTCGCATCATTATTGATCCGGGATGGCCTAACCGGTCATGCCAAATGATAAAATTTTCTCGATCCATAAACTTTTGGTTTATGATTGCATTTGATTCAACTGCACCAATTTTGGTACAATACAAACCAGAGGCAAATGCGTGTAACTTCTCTAATATGTGTTTTTTCCCCGAAATAATATTTGTGATTTGAAGGTACTCATCATGTCCTTCACATGTAGTCTCAAGATGATATCCATTTAGACGAATATCTTTAAAGCTTATCAGATTTCTTTGAGACAGTGGGGAAAATAAGGCATTGTTAATTTTGAGCAAAGTTCCACTTTGTAGAACTACATATGCTTCTCCAAAGCCTTCAATTAACTTTGTTTTACCAGATATAGTACCAACGCTTGCTTCTTTCATTGTTAAACTAGAGAAATATTCCCTTTTCTTTAGGATTGTATGTGTAGTAGCACTGTCTATTAGACATACATCTTCACCATTAATATGAAGTTTAGTTGAATACTCCATATGCTTCAAAACAAAATAAAGCTTCATAAATAAAAGCATAATATGGTTCAAACATAACAATTTCATAAAGTGCCCCAAAAACAAAACATAACAAAATCCCAAACAAAATGTCTTAATAAAACATCAAGGAAATAGCATAATTTTAAATATAATCATTCATGCATAGGGAAAATTGCAGGCATCCAACTGGTTTGTATCAGCCATGATATCACCAGAATCCAAATTAGCTTGCTCGATAAGGAAATCATCATAATCCAGATTAGTTGCATTAGTATGGTTGTAACACCTCGGAAATTTACGTCCTTTAATGTCTTGACACGTGTCATAACCTTTAAACGTGTGAAAGAATACTTTCGAGGGACTAAAGTTGACAAACAATGAAACTATGTAAATATAAGGGTTCAAAGTGTCAACAATGAATAAATATATTTTACAATAACCCTACATGATGTTTATAACCTTAAACGAATGGATCATGGATCATACGAAGCGAATTGTGAAAGAAAGTGAGAGATTACAAACTACAGGGGTTAAATGTGTCAACATGTTAAGTTATACCTCTGAGTGACCTTTTAGCAAACCCGAAGCCTTGTAACAATTAATTATGCTCACTAGAATGCACCATAAAAATTTCACCAAGTTTCGTTACCGTATGAGAAAGTTATGATAAAAATTCGTGTGTGAGGGTTAGAATCGTCAACATTGAAAATTAGGGCTTTTCGGGTGATCACAAAGTTACCCGAGGACTTAACAAAGATGGTATAAGCCCTAAAGCCCCCATATGTCAATATTGAAGCCTCATAATGCAAGAATTGTAGTGAAAATGACCTTTCGGGGGACTAAGGGCCAAATGTGCAATAAAAGAAAACATGTTTACCTGATCCGGAGCTCCATGCGGCCCGCGTAAGGATTGCCAATAACTCAGGCGGGCCGCGTCCGACTGCCAGATGCAGAAAAAACAGGCAGGTGCCTGTTAAGCTCTTGTAACCGACTTTAAACTCAGGTTTTCGATTCTATGGGCTTCCTATACTGGTATATAGCCTATAGAAGACACATGTATCAATCTTGGATCATCCTAGACCCATTTGGCATCAATTTAGAAAGATCAAAGTTCATATAAAAGTCTCATGTTGCAACATACAAACACATTTCAACTTCTGGACATTTTGAGGAGCTCAAGAACTGATACAAGACTTCCTAATCATCCATTAGACTTATGTAAGTACCCTTAACCCTTCTTAATCAAGTTTTGTTTAGTATTTAGCTTAGAAGTCAAACCGTCGTAATTACGGTTTGACTTAGCGATAGATCACAAACGGTCCAGGGTTTTGTCGAAACGAAAGTTGTTATAAGTTGGTAATTATGTGGGCTTTAAACCCTTAAAAGGGCATCCACTGATTCCAATCCTAACTAGGTCATTTGTCGAGTCAAACGTTGTCCGAAAAAGTCAACATAAATGCTAAACTTTGATTAAACGCGTAATTAGCGATATAGAAGGCGTGTAACCTGTTTTATCATTCATATAACCTGATAATAAGTATAAAAACTTGTCTAAGCTTGTTTGATTCGACAACTTTCTGTTTTGAACCGATTCGGAGCCGAAAGTCGCATAGTTTGACTTTCGGCTTTGACCTCGATTCTGACCCGGTTTTGATAGGTTTAGACATGCCTTAAAGTTCCATTAGGACCTAGTTACATGTGTGTATAACCCTCTGCGTTTATATCACATAAATCCTTAATTGTCCGACATTTCCGTTAATTGCCTAAATATTGACCGTAATGCCCTTATGACCATAAAACGAGAATTTTGGAAATATGAAAGTAAAATAATCTTAGTTACTGATTATAAATCATGTCCCTAAAATTTCACATCAATCGGAGGTCTAGATTAGGAGTTATGCTTAATGACGTAATTATAACGATTCTTAGTAATTAAACGACGTCATTAGCATAAAACCTATCTAAACCCAATCTTTGACACCAAAAATTTTACCCACTGATGTAATATAATATTTTGGGATTTTTGAAGATTTTTAATTATTTTTAAACTGATCATAAGCTAGGATTAGTGCCTTAATTCGGTTAATACCGAATATACCCTTTTCGGCCATAAAATGAGTTTTACAAATCCTTTTGATGCCAATCCAATTGCTACTGATTTTAAATAATAAATGAAGTGTTTTGAATCGGTTTAACTAATTAGAAAACTCAGAATCCTATTTTAACCCGTACGTCGCTTAAAACGGCTTTATACGCGTATTATACGCATAGTTTGGGTTTAAAACTATTTTGACATATAAGACTTATAACCAAATATTATAACCTATTAAAATAAACTATTTTACTGATGTATTCAGACCCGGTTCACAGAAAATTAATTAATTCCTTTTATAACCTTTAAAATGACCAAATTACCCCTACGGGGCTTAATATGAGATTAAACTCGTTTTGGGCATAATGGAAGGTATCCTACTGAAATCACAACATATTTAAGGCATGATAACTTAGGAAACCTGTTTAGGACTCTTATGGTTACCCGTTACGCTTTGTGCGCGTTCGGTTCGGTTTATGTAACTAGTTTACATAAATTAGCCGAAACGGGTCAAACCTTATCGGTTTTGTCTCAAAATCCAGAATGTGTATAATATACCCAAATTAAGCAAGTCTTCAAACTTGTCGGGTCTAAATCACATTCTATCCGGTCTTCGCTTAATCGTGCGTACGAACCGTATCTTTAAAACTAACCGGTCTAAGCTTAAGCTTAACTAAAGACCCGTTAGGATTCTAATAGGTTATTATAAACCTTCGTTCCAGATTAGGAGAACCGGTAAAAGATACTTCCACTCGCTGATTTTGATTTATACTTGCTCAGGTAAATACTTTTAACTTATTTTCCCTATACGGGCTTGGGGTACGGTATATAAAATACCGCTTGGTCGGGCATTGAATCTTTAATTGCTTTATGGTTAAAGTATTGAGATGTCTCGTTTAATTTGTTTTGTTTGCTTAAAGCCTTTGGGGGGTTAATGACCATGTCCCGGATATCCCTGGCATCATTTTACGAAATGGCCACGACCTTAGCACACAGGTGTAGGCGTACACCTGTCAGTGTCTCATATACATAATGTGGTGTGTCTATTGATCTTTAACCCGGCTCGATCCGGGCTACTGAACGCATAAGTAACATGTAAATCCTTTACAAGTATTATATTCAAATAATTATCCCAAGTTATAAAATATTATTTGTGCCTTGTGCCTTAAATGCATTTTCTTAAACTCTTTTCAAAATGAGTCGGTTGATTGTATTTACCAGTGTAAACTGACGTATTTTTCTCAAAATGGTTAAGTGCAGGTACTACGCGTAATAGGCTGGCTTTTCTCCTAGCATCCACAATAAGTCTCGCAAGCTTGGATGTCATAGACTGTTGAACATAGTTTCCTTTTTATTTTTGATCTACCTGTAGATTTATATTCGACAATTTGTGATACTTAATATTACAATATTGTTTGGTTGAAATGAATCTATACTTTGCTTCCGCTGTGCATTTAAATATTGTGTTGTTTGACTATTATGTTGCCAACCACGTCACGATACTCCCCCACCGGGCCCACCGGTGACACGTGGAAATACGGGGTGTGACAGGTTGGTATCAGAGCCAACATTGAGTGAATTAAACACTAGCCTTTTATGTTTAATCTCAATGACACAATTGCACATTCCTAAATCTTCGAGTCTAGACAAAGAACTTAGGAATAATCCAAAATGTTTTTATTTTACTTTTAACTTTGTCCTTTATTTTTCCTTGTTGTTACCTTTGTTTGTATGGATAGGTTTAACAATGCCGCCAAGATTCAGGCGAGGAAGTCGAGGAAAGGAGCCAATGAGCGCCCCTAACGACCATGAGGCCGGGCCTTCGGGCCGGCGAACTCCTTCTTCTACAAGGAGTGCAGATCCACAAGAACCTTGGAGGGTTTACGAGGAGCCTTCCAGACGATCTACTTCGTATAGCTCAACGCCTCCATATCATCACTCCTATGGGCCTCAGTCCGAGAATGAGCCCAACAATCCGCCACCTTCATACATACCTTTACAACTATCTTCATCGCACCGTTCCTTCGACGACCCTACTCCTGTCTTTCGGGGCCAGTTTAACCCGGCGGACTACCTACCAGAACAAGGGGGTTTTAATCCACTAGGACCAGAGGATCACTTTTCAGGTGATCAAGCGATGGATATGGACGAGGACACAGATCCCGTCGAGCCTACAACCGGAACCCCGAACCATCTTGTGGAGATATCTGATGGTTCGTCTTTTCATGGAACACCATACCAAGGTCCGGATAGTCATCAGGCACGGTTCGAATGGTGTGAGTGGTACTATACACCATCTTACCACTCATCGCCTCACCAGCAGCCGCAACAGCAGCAGCAAGATCCCTCTGGGGATCCACGTTTCGTGGCAGTCACGCCACCGCCACCACCACCGCCAGTTCATCTAGAGCCTCCAGCGCCACCAAGACGTAGGAGGACTGGCGCACGGATGTCAGCACGAGGAGGGGAGTTTCATTTCAGTACCCCTCAACACTCTAGCGGCAGCCACTACCCGCCAATATATGAAGACCCACATATGGGTGGATCTTCAGTTCCAGTTTCAGAGGTGAATTCGGCACCTATTGCACCGCCATCACCGGGTTTTGGTAACCCTATCCCTGCATATACTGCTCCGGCAGCTTACAACCCATAGGGACCGCCAGCATACCATAACTATAACTATGCCGAGGCCGACCAATACCAAGTGGCAGCAAACTACCTTGCCCAAAATCCTGAGGGACCATATGGAACCCCTTGGGGAATGAGACATCCAGCTCGTGGGTATCAAGTACCTGCTCAGCCGTCGCCACAGTACCAGCCACCACGGTTTTCTCCACCAGAGCAGGAGGATCTCCGTCAAAGACTGGGCAGGGTTGAGCGAGACCTCCAGAGAGAGCGTAAGAAGAATGAGGGATTCATGAGTGGTTTGGCAAGTTTGCTGAAAGGAAAGAAGAAACGGGATCGTTAAATCCCAATATGTATTATTGTATTTCCTTGTTTAAATCAAGTCCCTACGTGGACATTTATTTATGTGTGTATGTAGTCCCTGCGTGGACATCTATCTTTGTACTTAGTCCCTACGAGGACTTGTCTCTATTAGTCCCTGCGTGGACATTTACTTTTGTAAACCGTCCCTGTGAGGACATGTATTATCTGTATAGCTCCTGCGTGGGCAAGTGTATATGTGAAAAGTCCCGTTTAGGGCAAAGTGTACTACTTTTAAATTTTAATGGAATGTAAGTTTATAAATTTCATCTTTGCTATGTTATGCATAATTAAATTATATATGAAATAAATAAATCGGAATCATTCCTTTTAAAATCTATCTGCCTATGTTATTTTTATTTAGGATCTTAAAGGTATAACCTAGCCTGCATGTCATTTTAAGACCTGGCCAAGATGGTAAAACCCGTTAAAAAGATTCAAATTCCTGTTAACATCTGAAAACATGTTAACACTCCTGGCAGACATGATTCGTTAAAAACACACGTGTTATTATTAAATATGGATCTTTTCAAAGATTCCAAACCCAACTAAATGATCTCTGAATCATGGGTTAAATCATTAATAAATATGATTGGTTCTTGTTACCATCCATTGGTAATAGAATGCCTACGGGCCCTTCTCATTTTCATATGAGACAAAAGACAGTAATAGTCTGTGACCCTGTCTGATAAAGGTAATGAACTTTGTTCAAACCTTCATGCTTTGATTCTCTGAAATCATAGCTTATGATTTAAATTGTCCCTGTGACTAGGCCTTATGTGCTAATAAAACTATTATTGTTTTATAATTAGGATAAATTATATTAGAAATCCTAAATTAACGTGAGTAATAAATTAACCATATATGGTCTACGTTTACCACGGTTAATAAAATTGCTATAAAAGACAATTCTATAATAAACTCACCAATAAATTATTGTCGATATGTAACAGTTCAAGCTACATGGCAGACTCAAACGAGGTCAATAGTCACCCAGGGAGAGAGCATGATAATGCCCGAGTAAATATAGCGGGTGCAGAATTACAGGCAATGATAGATAATGCCGTAAATCGAGCTATGGATAGACAGCTCCATGAATCCAGTGGTACCCGTGCAAGGACCCAATCTGCACCACACTCTAGAACACCCTCCAGGACCCACACTGCCCACAATAGTAATTCTCACCACTCATCAAACCAGAGGAGTGCTCCATCCCAAAGAGTCGTACATAATCAAGAACCCCGTAATAAGGGTTGCTCCTATAAGTACTTCGTTTCGTGCAAACCCAGGGATTTCACTGGGGAAAAAGGAGCAGTAGATTGCATGACTTGGTTGGACGAGATGGATACTGTTGTGGATATCAGTGGTTACAATAATAGGGATATTGTGAAATTCGTGTCTCAGTCTTTTAAGGGGGAAGCATTGGCTTGGTGGAGATCTTTGATCCAAGCTACGAGGAAAGTCCCGTTGTACAACATGACCTGGGAATAGTTCATGGCGCTGATCAAGGAAAACTACTGCCCTCAACATGAGGTGGAAAAAATTGAAGCTGACTTCTTGTCGCTGGTCATGAGAAACCTAGACTGTCAGGCCTACCTTACCAGTTTCAACACTTTGTCAAGATTGGTTCCATATTTGGTAACTCCGGAACCCAAACGTATAGCCCGATTCATTGGGGGTTTGGCCCCGGAGATCAAGGCAAGTGTAAAGGCCTCCGGACCAACTACTTTTCGGTCTACAGCGGACATATCATTGTCTCTTACCTTGGATGCGATCAGGCTGAAATCGCAGAGGAACACTGATACCGAAAAGAGGAAGCGTGAGGATGACAACTCACGACGTTCAGACAAGAAGCAGAAGGGAAACAATGACCACAGGAAGGGGTCAGGATTTAGGAAGGATGGTCAGCAGATGGGTGAAAAACCCAGATGTAAAATCTGTAAGAGACAGCACTTTGGGAAGTGCAGGTATGAATCGAATTCGAATTCACAATCGAAATCTTTTGCATGTGGGTTGTGCAAATCCAAGGAACACAAAACCTTGGATTGCAAAAAGATGAAGGATGTGACCTGCTACGGTTGCAATGAAAAGGGGCACATCAAGACCAATTGCCCAAAATACGCCAAGAAGCCTGAAGAGGCTAAGAAGACCAATGCTAGGGTCTTCAGAATGGATGCTAAGGAAGCTATCAAGGATGACAATGTGATAACAGGTACCTTTCTCGTAAATGATGTTTATGCGAGAGTGTTATTTGATTCAGGCGCTGATAAGTCGTTCGTAGATAATAAGTTTTGTGAATTGTTGAAATTACCTGTTAAGACTTTAAGTGTGAAGTATGAGGTGGAACTAGCAGATGGTACTTTAGAAACCGCCTCAACCATATTAGATGGGTGTTTCATATCCATTAAGAACCACTCTTTTCCTTTGTCCCTACTTCCTTTGAAACTAGCCGGTTTCGACATAGTTTTGGGTATGGACTGGTTATCTCATAACCAGGCCCAGATTATTTGCAATAAGAAGCAAGTGATGATCAAGACTCCGTCTGGTGAATCACTTACTATCCAGGGAGATACCCAGTATGGGCTACCCGAGAAAATGTCTATACTCAAAGACTCTAAGTGTTTGAAGAAGGGTTGTGTCATCTACATGGCACAAGTGATTATTGATGAGCCGAAGCCCAAGATTGGGGATATCCCCGTCGTTTCTGAATACCCTGGTGTTTTTCCTGAAGAACTACCTGGTTTGCCACCAGATAGACAAGTAGAATTCAGAATTGACATTATTCCTGGATCAGCACCGGTAGCAAGGGCGCCTTATAGATTGGCACCAACAGAGATGAAGGAATTGAGAACGCAGCTAGATGATTTGCTAGCCAAGGGTTTCATCAAACCTAGTTCGTCTCCTTGGGGAGCACCAGTTTTATTTGTCAAGAAGAAGGATGGATCGATGCGTCTGTGCATCGACTACCGCGAGCTTAATAAGGTCACTATCAAGAATAGGTATCCTTTGCCCAGAATCGATGATCTGTTCGATCAACTTCAAGGGGCGAGTTTCTTCTCGAAGTTTGACTTGAGGTCAGGCTACCATCAATTGAAGGTTAGAGATGAAGACATGCACAAAACAGCATTTAGGACTCGTTATGGTCATTACGAGTTCCTAGTGATGCCTTTTGGGCTCACTAATGCACCAGTCGCGTTCATGGATCTCATGAATCGCGTTTGCAAGCCGCACTTAGATAAATTCGTCATCATTTTCATTGATGATATCCTCATCTACTCAAAGAACCAAGCTGACCATGAGAAGCATCTTCACTGCATTTTGGAACTACTTCATAAAGAAAAGCTCTATGCCAAGTTCTCGAAGTGTGAATTCTGGCTTCGAGCAGTCCAATTTCTTGGACATGTTGTTAGTGAGCGTGGTATCCAAGTAGATCCCGCTAAAGTTGAAGCTGTCATGAATTGGCATGAGCCAAGGACGCCTACAGAAATTCGTAGCTTCCTAGGTTTGGCAGGGTACTATAGGCGATTCATTGAAAACTTCTCAAGGATTGCTGCACCCCTGACTTCGCTGACACGTAAGAAGATTAAGTTTGACTGGGGTCCTAAGCAGCAGGAATCCTTCGATATTCTGAAACAAAAGTTGAGCAATGCTCTAGTACTGACATTGCCTGATGGAATTGAGGAGTTTGTAGTTTATTGTGATGCATCACACACCGGGATGGGATGTGTGCTTATGCAGAAAGGCAAAGTCATTGCTTATGCTTCACGCCAGTTAAAGGTACACGAAAAGAATTACACCACCCATGACTTGGAATTGGGTGCCGTTGTATTCGCACTAAAACTGTGGAGGCATTACTTATATGGAATCAAATGTGTGATCTATTCTGACCACAAGAGCCTTCAACATCTGTTCAATCAGAAGGACTTGAACATGAGGCAACGCCGTTGGATGGAAACTCTGAATGATTACGATTGTGAAATAAGATACCATCCCGCCAAGGCGAATGTAGTCGCCGATGCCTTGAGTCGGAAGGAGAAGGTGAAACCCATCCGAATCAATGCCAAGCGCATGGAAATAAAGAACAATTTGATTGAAAGGTTGTTAGCTGCACAGAAGGAAGCTGTGTTGGAAGCTAACTATCCTAACGAAAAGCTAGGGGTAACTGAGGAGCAGTTAACACTTAGCAAGGACGGAATTCTAAGATTGAATGGAAGAATATGGGTTCCCGTATATGGAGGACTTCGTGATATTATTCTCCAGGAAGCCCATAGTTCTAAATATTCCGTTCATCCTGGAGCTGATAAGCTGTACCAGGATCTAAGGGCAAATTATTGGTGGATAGGCTTGAAAAAGTTTGTAGCCACCTATGTAGCTAAATGCTTGACATGTGCGCAAGTCAAAGCCGAGCATCAGAAGCCGTTAGGTTTGCTACAACAGCCTGAACTTCCCACCTGGAAATGGGAAATGGTAACTATGGATTTTATTACCAAGTTACCTAAGACAAGGAAAGGGAATGACACCATCTGGGTGATCGTTGATAGACTGACTAAGTCAGCACATTTCCTACCCATTAAGGAGACTTACAGCTCCGACATGTTAGCCCAACTGTACGTAGATAAGATTGTAGCTTTACATGGCATACCTGTGTCTATTATCTCTGACCGAGATACAAGATACACGTCACACTTTTGGAAAATCTTCCAACAATCTTTGGGCACACGTTTGAATTTTAGTACGGCTTACCATCCACAGACAGACGGTCAGAGTGAGCGTACTATTCAAACGTTGGAAGACATGCTTCGTGCATGTGTGATCGATTTAGGTGGCAGTTGGGATAACCACCTACCGTTAATCGAGTTCTCCTACAACAATAGCTACCATACCAGCATTAAGGCTGCGCCTTTCGAGGCCTTATACGGTAGAAAGTGTAGAACGCCTGTTTGTTGGGCGGAAGTTGGAGATGTCCAATTATCGGGGCCAGAGATAGTGTTCGAAACGACGGACAAGATTGTCCAGATACGTGACCGTCTCAAAGCTGCCCGGGATAGGCAGAAGAGCAACGCTGATCCTAAGCGTAAAGCTTTTAACTTCGAGGTAGGTGATAAAGTTTTGCTTAAAGTATCACCCTGGAAAGGAGTGATGCGATTTGGTAAGAAAGGCAAGCTAAGCCCGAGATACATAGGACCTTTCGAGGTTATCGAACGTGTCGGGTCAGTTGCCTATAAGCTAAACTTACCAGAAGAGCTCAGTGGAATTCACAATGTATTTCACATCTGCAATCTGAAAAAGTGTTTCGCTGATGAATCACTGGTCATACCACATTCGGATGTGCATATAGATGAGAGCTTGAAATTTGTGGAAAAACCATTGTCGATCGAGGATCGACAGGTTAAGAAGCTTCGAAGGAAGCATGTTCCGATCGTGAAAGTCAAATGGGATGCCCGTAGAGGTCCCGAGTATACGTGGGAGGTTGAGTCCACGATGAAAGAAAAGTACCCTTATCTTTTTCAGTAAATCTCGAGGTCGATATTTCTTTTAAGGGGGTGAGGATGTAACACCTCGGAAATTTACGTCCTTTAATGTCTTGACACGTGTCATAACCTTTAAACGTGTGAAAGAATACTTTCGAGGGACTAAAGTTGACAAACAATGAAACTATGTAAATATAAGGGTTCAAAGTGTCAACAATGAATAAATATATTTTACAATAACCCTACATGATGTTTATAACCTTAAACGAATGGATCATGGATCATACGAAGCGAATTGTGAAAGAAAGTGAGAGATTACAAACTACAGGGGTTAAATGTGTCAACATGTTAAGTTATACCTCTGAGTGACCTTTTAGCAAACCCGAAGCCTTGTAACGATTAATTATGCTCACTAGAATGCACCATAAAAATTTCACCAAGTTTCGTTACCGTATGAGAAAGTTATGATAAAAATTCGTGTGTGAGGGTTAGAATCGTCAACATTGAAAATTAGGGCTTTTCGGGTGATCACAAAGTTACCCGAGGACTTAACAAAGATGGTATAAGCCCTAAAGCCCCCATATGTCAATATTGAAGCCTCATAATGCAAGAATTGTAGTGAAAATGACCTTTCGGGGGACTAAGGGCCAAATGTGCAATAAAAGAAAACATGTTTACCTGATCCGGAGCTCCATGCGGCCCGCGTAAGGATTGCCAATAACTCAGGCGGGCCGCGTCCGACTGCCAGATGCAGAAAAAACAGGCAGGTGCCTGTTAAGCTCTTGTAACCGACTTTAAACTCAGGTTTTCGATTCTATGGGCTTCCTATACTGGTATATAGCCTATAGAAGACACATGTATCAATCTTGGATCATCCTAGACCCATTTGGCATCAATTTAGAAAGATCAAAGTTCATATAAAAGTCTCATGTTGCAACATACAAACACATTTCAACTTCTGGACATTTTGAGGAGCTCAAGAACTGATACAAGACTTCCTAATCATCCATTAGACTTATGTAAGTACCCTTAACCCTTCTTAATCAAGTTTTGTTTAGTATTTAGCTTAGAAGTCAAACCGTCGTAATTACGGTTTGACTTAGCGATAGATCACAAACGGTCCAGGGTTTTGTCGAAACGAAAGTTGTTATAAGTTGGTAATTATGTGGGCTTTAAACCCTTAAAAGGGCATCCACTGATTCCAATCCTAACTAGGTCATTTGTCGAGTCAAACGTTGTCCGAAAAAGTCAACATAAATGCTAAACTTTGATTAAACACGTAATTAGCGATATAGAAGGCGTGTAACCTGTTTTATCATTCATATAACCTGATAATAAGTATAAAAACTTGTCTAAGCTTGTTTGATTCGACAACTTTCTGTTTTGAACCGATTCGGAGCCGAAAGTCGCATAGTTTGACTTTCCGCTTTGACCTTGATTCTGACCCGGTTTTGATAGGTTTAGACATGCCTTAAAGTTCCATTAGGACCTAGTTACATGTGTGTATAACCCTCTGCGTTTATATCACATAAATCCTTAATTGTCCGACATTTCCGTTAATCGCCTAAATATTGACCGTAATGCCCTTATGACCATAAAACGAGAATTTTGGAAATATGCAAGTAAAATAATCTTAGTTACTGATTATAAATCATGTCCCTAAAATTTCACATCAATCGGAGGTCTAGATTAGGAGTTATGCTTAATGACGTAATTATAACGATTCTTAGTAATTAAACGACGTCATTAGCATAAAACCTATCTAAACCCAATCTTTGACACCAAAACTTTTACCCACTGATGTAATATAATATTTTGGGATTTTTGAAGATTTTTAATTATTTTTAAACTGATCATAAGCTAGGATTAGTGCCTTAATTCGGTTAATACCGAATATACCATTTTCGGCCATAAAATGAGTTTTACAAATCCTTTTGATGCCAATCAAATTGCTACTGATTTTAAATAATAAATGAAGTGTTTTGAATCAGTTTAACTGATCAGAAAACTCAGAATCCTATTTTAACCCGTACGTCGCTTAAAACGGCTTTATACGCGTATTATACGCATAGTTTGGGTTTAAAACTATTTTGACATATAAGACTTATAACCAAATGTTATAACCTGTTAAAATAAACTATTTTACTGATGTATTCAGACCCGGTTCACAGAAACTTAATTAATTCCTTTTATAACCTTTAAAATGACCAAATTACCCCTACAGGGCTTAATATGAGATTAAACTCGTTTTGGGCATAATGGAAGGTATCCTACTGATATCACAACATATTTAAGGCATGATAACTTAGGAAACCTGTTTAGGACTCTTATGGTTACCCGTTACGCTTTGTGCGTGTTCAGTTCGGTTTATGTAACTAGTTTACATAAATTAGCCGAAACGGGTCAAACCTTATCGGTTTTGTCTCAAAATCCAGAATGTGTATAATATACCCATATTAAGCAAGTCTTCAAACTTTTCGGGTCTAAATCACATTCTATCCGGTCTTCGCTTAATCGTGCGTACGAACCGTATCTTTAAAACTAACCGGTCTAAGCTTAAGCTTAACTAAAGACCCATTAGGATTCTAATAGGTTATTATAAACCTTCGTTCTAGATTAGGAGAACCGGTAAAAGATACTTGCACTCGCTGATTTTGATTTATACTTGCTCAGGTAAATACTTTTAACTTATTTTCCCTATACGGGCTTGGGGTACGGTATATAAAATACCGCTTGGTCGGGCATTGAATCTTTAATTGTTTTATGGTTAAAGTATTGAGATGTCTCGTTTAATTTGTTTTGTTTGCTTAAAGCCTTTGGGGGGTTAATGACCATGTCCCGGATATCCCTGGCATCATTTTACGAAATGGCCATGACCTTAGCACACAGGTGTAGGCGTACACCTGTCAGTGTCTCATATACATAATGTGGTGTGTCTATTGATCTTTAACCCGGCTCGATCCGGGCTACTGAACGCATAAGTAACATGTAAATCCTTTACAAGTATTATATTCAAATAATTATCCCAAGTTATAAAATATTATTTGTGCCTTGTGCCTTAAATGCATTTTCTTAAACTCTTTTCAAAATGAGTCGGTTGATTGTATTTACCAGTGTAAACTGACGTATTTTTCTCAAAATGGTTAAGTGCAGGTACTACGCGTAATAGGCTGGCTTTTCTCCTAGCATCCACAATAAGTCTCGCAAGCTTGGATGTCATAGACTGTTGAACATTGTTTCCTTTTTATTTTTGATCTACCTGTAGATTTATATTCGACTATTTGTGATACTTAATATTACAATATTGTTTGGTTGAAATGAATCTATACTTTGCTTCCGCTGTGCATTTAAATATTGTGTTGTTTGACTATTATGTTGCCAACCACGTCACGATACTCCCCCACCGGGCCCACCGGTGACACGTGGAAATACGGGGTGTGACAATGGTCCTTTTCACCACTTGGGACATCAACATTTCCATCTTCATATGTGAAATTTGTCTCTATTCCTTTTTGTTTGTCTTTTATAGATTGTTGGTAAAGCTCTACTAAGTGTCTGGCTGTACGACATGTACCAGCCCAGTGGTTGTTACCACCACATCGATAGCATGCATTAGATGACGTTCCACTTTTCTTTTTACCTTTTTCATCATTGGATTTCTTTTCATTATCATGCAACTTCTGGTGGGTTCTTCTGTTTTTGAATTGAACCCCATGATAATTCCCCCGACCATATGTATGTCCACGACCACGTCCATGACCACGACCACGGCCACGACTATGACCACGCCCACGTTGATAGCCACGACCACGTCCGTGACTTCCACTTTGGTCATTATATGTTGCCACATTCACTTCTGGGAATGGAGTTGTACCAACCGGACGAGTTTCATGGTTTTTCATTAGTAGCTCATTATTTTGCTTAGCCACAAGCAAACATGATATTAAGTCACTGTATTTGGTGAAGCCCCTTTCACGATATTGTTGTTGCAAGACAATGTTTGAGGCGTGAAAGGTGGAGAATGTTTTTTCCAACATCTCCTTATCAGTAATATTTTCACCACATAGAATCAATTGTGACGTGATTCTAAACATTGCCGAGTTATACTCACTTATAGACTTAAAGTCTTGCAACCTTAAATTAATCCATTCATAACGAGCTCTTGGTAATATTACTGTTTTCTGATGGTCATACCTTTCTTTTAAATTGGTCCATAGGACAAGTGGATCTTTGATAGTGAGATATTCATTTTTCAATGACTCATGAATATGGTGGCGTAAGAAAATCATCGCCTTTGCTTTATTTTGGGTACCTGTTTTATTTCCTTCTTTAATTGTGTCCCCAAGGTTATTGGCATTTAGATGGATTTCAGCATCCAAAGCCCATGACAAATAATTTTTTCCAGTGATGTCTAAAGCCATAAACTCAAGCTTTGCAAGGTTCGACATGATTGACTATATTAAAGAAATATACACGGATTAATGTATGTTATTCAAAATTATAATCCAATTAAATAATATTTGGGATAACAATTATTGGTTACAAAGAAAACAAGGTTACAAAAATAGTTATGTGTTAAGGCGTTTACAACCATTAAATTATGAATAACTATTAGCACCAACAAACACAACATGCTATATACATTAATAAATTGCTAACATATTTATACCATAATTCACTGATCATTATAACAAAATATAAGTCAATGAACTCATACATTACACAGCAAAACAAATTAACAACTGTTAATGGCAACTACACAAAACTTAAACGAATAAAAACAAGTGTTAACACAAACGCATATACCGACTAAACTTTCATACTAAACATAATGTATCTTAAGGCGTTATATAGACTTCACGTATCACACACTGAATAGAACATTAATAAATTACCACTACACATTATAATAACACACATTCCAGACCAAAATAAGACATCTATATTGTACACAAACAAACAAAAACTCACACTCTAAAATGCTCTCTACAATTTATCACTGTACACAATACATATAATTTTATGAATACACAACACAAAAGAATAATAAATAATAATAATTATAATGTATTACAGAAATATCCAAAAATTGCCTCTTGACTTAAGAAGAAATAGACTTTGCTCAGACATAACAAGTGACATGAAAGTCAGGCGAACTTGACATAAGAACAGTTTCATTTTAGCATCTAACAACCGTGTCTTAAAACATGTTCATCATCAAGACCAAAAATAAACAAGAACTTTTGCACATAAATTTCCACGGATTCTTTTTAACATTTCTACACGGATCATAAACTATGACTGCTTACAAATTCCTATGTAAAACAATCATTTCTGGCATACCGTGAAGAAGGAACCGGGTGGTCTCTAATCCTTGATAACAAAACAGAAATATGTTCCATGACAATATCAATAATAACAGAGTTTCTATCATACATACACACACACACAAAATAGCATTTTTTTTTTATAATGAACAAGTCTCTAACACAACCCACAATAGTATGAATTACAATATGGATCATGTATGAGAAAATAATGAATAATGATAAAATGGTTAGAAAATATATTATACCTTACGATGGTGTGATCCAAAGCAATGGCGCTTGTGATAATACGATCCAACTCTAAAACAAGTCGTGCTGATAACGTATTTTAAACAACTAGCCTATTAGAGATGAGAAAGAGAGATTGGGGAGATGAATGTATATTATTGATATATAAAATAGATTTCATATGCCTCTATTTATAGGCTTACAAGAATGGGGGTTAAATATATGGAGAGTCACAAGTAAAGTGGATAGTCACACAATTAATAATAATAATTCATAACAGAAAACAATTACAAAAAATGATATGCACTTTTCAATTTGAATTCACATACAGAACTAACGTGAGTCTATCAACCTGCAAATATGGCTTGTTTGGCATTTAGTTAGCGAAACGCGGGCTGGATCTCTCCTCTGAGTGGATGTTGATAGCTCGAAATGAAAAGGAGCTTGCTCCATGTGAATGGCCCCATAAATTTAAGAGATCCAGTTGTGTTTAGACTACATCTCCGGTGAAAACAGAGGCAATTTTGCTTGGGTTTCAGGCAGTTTTGCGTTTGCACCACATCTCCGTTCCATTTTGCGAGTCAGTTGATGTCGGTCATCAAACGATAGTGGGACCCCCACATGTTAGGCATGTGAGGGAAATAAACTGAGATAATTAACTTGGTTAGTCTTAAAGGATTAAACCAGCAACAAAAATAAACTTAAAGGATGTTTTTAGCAAGTTTTAAACATTAAGGCTGAAACCTGTAAGTTTGAGGAAACATAAAAGACGTTTTGTGCAATTTACTCACACAATAATAAAATAAAGATAAGTATAAAGATTATATTAGAAGATAAATATAAATATAGAGATATAGTTATAGATAAACATCGACTTAAAATATGGGATAAATTGATAAATTGGTTTAAAACTTGTAATTTTTAAAAGATGAAAATAAACATGTTATATGGCGGGAAAACTAAAAAGTAGATGCCTCTTGTATCGACACGTGTCCATCAATTGGTTTCTTTTATTATATGTATAGATTTGCCAAAAGATCACGGAATTCCAAAGTTCATGTTACATAGCATCAGTTATCAGGTATTGTCCAAAGGGTAAATAAAAGTATCATAAAGAGAATTATAATTTAATAATTATGATTAGTATATTATTTAATTTATCTAAGGGTAATGGGTTAGTCCTAAGAATTTTGTTCAACGGTTAATTGGTCCGCTTTCCCCAGTGGAGACGCAAGTTTGATTCCTGCTTGAGCCATTTTCGATGAATATCTAGGTGAAGGGACAAATCAGGGCTTTAATCCCGTATTCAAATCTGACGGGGGCGAGGGTTTATGGATTTCATCTGGTTCCCATGCATCAGGGGGCACGATCTCATGACGGCCGAGGAGTTGACTTTGGAAATAGCTCCGTGTAGAGTGAGTTTACACGTGAGATACTTTGCCGCCTAAAAGAAATATAATGGGTTAGATTTGTTAGACCTTGACACGTGCATAACACAAATTTTAAGAATTAAAATATTATTTTGGTTTAAACATGATAGATTTTTTTTCTAAGAATAAACAAACTTGAAAAGAAGCAATCAAACTCCCAAAACCCCAAAAGAAAACGAGTCCGACGTGCACTCACAATTATATTAATACTTCCTAGAGTTTGACAATTGACACTAGTTCATCCAATTATTAACTTACACGTGAATAAAGATTTTTGGTTTATTATACAATCCAACTTGATCATATGTTTATGACATACAATTGAAATGAAATCCATATTTATGACATGCATGTGTTTTTATACTTTTATTGATTAACGTAAATACATGCTTAAATGAAAAGAGAACGCTATATCAAGTCATCAAGACACGTTAGCACCTAAGTTTGAGTTTAGAAAAATAACTGAGCGGGAGACAATGTTTTTCTTTGAAGGTTTGAGTGTCTTTTTTTATAAATACAACTGACTGATAACATGCGTGAGTGACTGATATACTTGTATACATACATATTTCCGGAATCATATTCCTTACACTTTTATTGGTTCTCATTACAAATTCATGTGGAAATGGTATTTATTTGTTTATTTGTTGAATTTGTAGGAATTAGCGAAGAAACGAGCAAATTGGAAGCAAAAGAGGAGTTAAAACAAAGAATTGGTGAAAAGGGGAAAATTGAAAAGAGAAGAATAAAATGTGTCAAGGATGGCCATCGTGGACCGTGAAGGAAAGTGGTTGCGGTCCAGGACGACTTGTCGAACCCAAAAATCAGGGTTTGCTTATTTAAGCCGTTTTGACGGAGTTTTTACCCACTTTTTGACCCGATGCGATTATTTTTTTATGTATCTAAAGGTTTTGGAGCAAAAGGTGAGGTTTAGAGGCTTTGGGTCGAACAATTGAAGTGCTTTTTGGTTGATGTTTCCTTGTTTTTTGATTTTATTCGATCCTCAGTCCATTCTAAAACCTGTTTCAATCATCTTTTCTACTTTTTAATTTTTATAGATCCGATTTGTTTGTAATCATGATTAGTAGCTAAACTTCTTGAACTACCTAAACTTCTATTATTATATATGTAATTTGTGAAGGCCTTAGCGCCAGTTGACTTTAATGGTTTTGAAATATGACCACAAGACTATTTCAATTTACACATCATTGGTCCCTTAGATTTATCACTAACACCTTTGATCTCTTTGGTTTTAACTACACATGTGAAACCTACTGATCTTCGGCCAGTGCTCCACCACCTGAAATCCATCGTCGGTGCTACAGTGCAATGACGCAAATGACCGTATTGTCCTTCATCTAAAAAGAAAAGTATAATATTGCCCTTCATTAGAATCCAAGTGGCCGCCATGAACCAAAAACGATAGGAGTGCACAAACCGACGAGGCGTTTTCTGGTGATAAGTTTGGCGACGACGGGAGAGAGATCTAGCGACAGAAGAGGGTGATAAGCTTGGATATATGCATTGTATTCGGTTTAGTGTTATACATTTTGATTATTTTTTTTAGTAAACCTCAATTTACAACCTTGTGGTTGAGGGGAAAAATCAATTCATGTCACCTTAAGAAACTTCTTGCTGTCTATAACCTCCACATTTGAAAGGCATTACATAATACAACCTTCTGTGAGTTGACTGTTACCATGAAGGGTATTTTTGTAATCTTGACACAAAGCCGTATTCTAATCCTATACAACCCCTAACCCCCCCCCCCCAATCTTTTATCGACCCTGTGGTTGACCTAAATTCGCTCCAACTAACGTTGTTACGAATTGAACACTGAAATTGAAGTTGTTAATGTTGATCGATGCCTGGGGGGGGGGGGGGGGGGGGTTAGTGATGATGCAAAATACTTTGACCTATATTCCATTTACCGTTAGTTCTATAGTTATATTATTTTGTTCATGCATGTTAGCTAAATTCCTAACATATCTTTATGATTTTGGTGGCAGTTGATGAGCCCACGTTTTTCTCTATGAAAAAGGTGAGTTCTCTACATATCCAGATAGGTCATACATACGTGGTAGAACACGATTCTTTGACAGTCTTGATAGGGGCAGACCTATGTTGATGGTTTATGGTTAGATGGGTGGCACACCCCTTGAAAAAAATTAATGTCTTTTTAGGCAAAAATCTCTATCGCACTTTTTGAAAATATGGTTTAACCCCTCGTTCACACCCCTAGAAAATAATTTCGGGGTCCAGTACTGAGTGTTGATGTGGAATATTTTGGTATTGGTGTATTGAAGGAAATGGTAAAGCAACTGGGATATCCTTGTGATATGGTATTTTATTGTCATTATAAGGTTTCTAGTTAGTTTAATAAATATACTTTTAGTTAATTACTTTATGTAGATTGAAATTATACACATATATACAAGTGTCCACTCACTATATTTAATTCAAAATTAGATATGGGTCACATGTCTATAGTTGGCTTTAGGCATGGTGCCAACTTTCAAAAACAGTGTGTAACTAAAAGACAATGATTAGTCTTCTATTTAGTTTTAGTTTTCAAAATTATTTTGATACTACAAAATTCGAGTTAACTTGTAATTTTATTATCTTTGATTTCTAAGCTAATCAACCATATTATGTTTGATAGTGACCATAGAATACACACTTTTAACTATTGTGTATTTGTGTTTGAATACGTTGATGGTCAGGGGCGGACCTATAGGTAGTTAAGGGGTGGCGTCCGTGTTGGGGAAATTCGAAATTGCTTGGATAAATCTGAAGTCGTGTAATCACTTTCAGATCAAACAATTGGAGTGGCTACCAATCTTTGATCGGATAATATCAGATTGATTCTAGATTTCTGTATGAGAATTTGGTTGAAAGAATTTTTGAGGGATTCTGACGAACTGCAAATTCGTCTAGGGTTTTCCAAAACCGTTTGAGAGCGTATTTGCAGTTTTCCACAACTGCTTGCAGTTTCATTTTTGAACAAAAAAACACCCTTAGTCCCTCATGTTTCAAAAGTGCATATTTAGCCCGAAATTTAATTTCTGATGCATTTTCTGATGCAGCTCGACCCCAGCTAGGGGCTCTGCCTCTTGGACCCCGCCAGGGGCTGCCCGCCCCTTGGACCCCGCTTCTCTCGGGGGCGCTGCCCCCGAACCTCCGCCAAGGGGGCGCTGCCCCATTGGATCCCCCGTTAGTCTCGATGACATTCAAATAAGCGTGCACTCTTATTTGTATGTCACACGCAATCTCAAATTACACTAAAATATCCAACAGTCCGCTACCCCTTGGTCGGAAAAAAAATTGAAAAAATTAGTGTAAATTTTGGAAAAATTTTGATGTTTTTTCGATTTCGTTACCGCTTATTTATAAAACGTTACCGCTTGGTCGGAATACTAGATCCGCTACTGTTGATGGTGTAATGATGCTATTGTGTTAGTCGCTACATCCTAAACAAACTAAGATAAGGAAATCAAATTGAAGTCCCAACAATTAAAAGCCAATTATGGATATGGTTAAAAGATAGTTATAAAGCATTAGCCCCGAATTTATTTATCTAACTTAAAGTTTTTTTTTTTTTTACAAATTATCTTTTTATATTGTAACTAATAATGACCATAGAATACACACTTTTAAAAGATTTTTTTTGTGTGTGTGTGTGTTTATATGTGTTTTATAATTAATGGATTTTCTAAGCAATGCCATTATTTGCATGAAAATACATCCAACATTCTTGATACTTTAATCACTTGGTTTGGAGCTTTGGATTGGGCTTAGTTAGGTTCGACCCATTGAGCTTTATTTGGCTAAGTTCAACCATTTGATTGCTAAATAAAGCCCATTGTGTTGGATCTGAGTTTGTTTCTGATTGTATTTTCGTTTGAGATTAAGATGGAAATGAGAGAGTTGTGCAGCGGAATTAATATGAAAACAAACTTTGCATACAATCAAACGAGAGGATTGCTTTGATCAAGACATTTTCAACAAGAAACCGAATGATTGAATTAACTTTCAACAACGATTACAAGTAATGCTTGAATACAAACTCCCCCTCAGCCAGAGCTCAGCGTTTGTTCGTGCAAAGAAGACGGTATTGCAAGAGCTAATAGAACAGTACAAAGTACTGAACTATTTATAGGCACTAGCAAACCACTGAGAATCTAAACTGACGTCACCATGAAAGTGACATCTAACCTCCTAACAAACTCTAACCTCTGATCTATACAAACACTGATGTACTAACTACTGCTATTACAATTCATTACATAAAAGACACTTAAACAGCTGCTGCATCCTTCCACTGCTGTGAACCCAGCAGTGCTTGTCCGGATCAGCAGTACTAGACTCAAGGCAGTAGATTGAATCAGCAGAGCTTTGGTCTTCCATCAGTCTTTGACATTGGGCAGTAGATGCAAGGCAACAGTTGTAGGTCAGCACTTAGTAAGATCAGCAGATAGGAGGTCAGCAGATATGAAACCACTTTCAAGGGGAGAGAATTGTATGTAAACATCTGCTTATTCTGGATCCACTGCTCTGATCTAGTTTTGGCTTTAATTATCTGTTCCTCTGATAGGGTTCAATCCCAACAATCTCCCCCTGGAACAGATAATGCCAAAACTCTTCATTATTGTGGAAATCTTTATTGCCTCATTAACAGTTCCCTTATCTGACCTTTGAATTGTAGTTCAAAGTCTAGGGCATCTGTGTCTTCATCATCCCTGCTAAGTGGAAGATCAAGGAGATCCTGCAAATCTTCAAGACTCAGGCCAAGAGCTTGTTCCCTTGATATTTTCTTCACTTCTCCACCAGACCTGAGCAAAGTCAATACGCAGGTCTGTTTTTCAGTTTCCCACTTTTGTATTTTTGAGCCTGGTGGGTTTCTTGGGAGATGTTTATTTGCAGAAGTATTTGGTGAGGCTGGCCTATTCATAGCTGGCTGAGCAGCACTTGCAGATTGTTCTAATTCAAGATCTTCTTTTATCATTACTTTCGTGCCTGCTTTTACAATGGCATCTCCAGCTAATAGATCTTGAATTGTTTCCATACTTAACTGGTTTTTGCTCCTTCTTTTGTAGATGGCAGCACCAGCTGGAGCAGTGGTTCTTTTGATTTGCAGCTTTGGTGGTCTTTTTGAGACCTCTGCTTTGGAATAGTCAGGCTTTTGTGGAACTCTTGGATCTTTCTTTCTAAGTTCCTCTAAGCTTTTATAGGTTGCCCTGACTCTATCTTCTCCCCACTTTGTCACAGAGTTCTTTGACCCATAATCAGCTGCAATCAGCTCCTCTTTCATTCTCCTCAACTCTAACATCTTCTCAGCTTCAAATTGTTTGAATTTTTCAGGAGGAGTCTGCTTGACCTTATTTTTGATCATGTCTTGAATCCTGGCTGCTTCTTTTTCAAGCTCAGGAATGGTCCAGTTCTTGTACATGTGTTTCTCCCCCTTATATTTCTTGTAGGTCATGATGTTCTCAATGTAGTCTTTCCTCAAGGACTCATCTGCCCTTTCTGAAATTTGCTGACATGCATTTTTAGCAAAACGCTCCATAGCATTGACCTGTGAGAGTAAAAACTGATAGTTCTGTTGAAATTCTCTATCAGATTTCCCTTTTCTGTTTTTTATTGCAATATCCTCTGCTTGTTTGGCCTTGAGTTTCAAGTATTCTTCAATGTTGTTAGGCCTGGGATATCCTGCAATTGATGGCAAACTCCTTTTGGCTGGGTCATCCTCATAATAAAAGGATTTTATTTCTTCCCTAACTGCAATGAGTTCTAGAGGGAATGAGACACCAGCAGGAGGTAGTGGTTTTAAAATTTGAGCTGAAGAGAGAGGTATGGGTTTTGGAATAGTGACAAGTGATAGGGATTTTGAAGATGTTTGTGGTGGTGAAGGTGAATCATCATCTGATATGTAAATCCTTCTCCTTTTTGTTTTAGAAGAAGCAGATGATGTTTTGGGTGGATCAGTGGTGGTGGATGTAGTGGCAGTGGATTGTGATTGACTAACAGTTGTTGAAACAACTGGTGTTCCAACCACTGTTGTCATTACAGCAGATGTTATAACATCTGTTGTCTTCTGCTTTTTGTCAGCAGGTGAAGGTGGTGGTGAAATTGTTTTTGATGGTAACAGTGGTGGTAAAATAGTGGTTGTGGTGTGTGTTGAAGAGAGAACAAATGTTGAAACCACTGAGGTACCAGCAGTAGTTGATACAGCAGGAGTTACAACAGCTGTTTGGATGGAGGTTTGATGCTGATGGCTTTTGGATGGTGGTTTTGGAGGCTTTGGAAATCTGGATGAGGTGGACTTAGGCTTCCTTTTTGTCTTAGGATTTTTAGTATCCTTTGAACCAGAACAACCCTGCTCATACAGCTCCATGAAAGCTCTTTTCTCCTCATTCCACCTTGAAACATCCTTTGCCATTCTATCTCTTTTTACACTTGCTACTCCTTCATCAAGTGCTTCTTGAGTAGCATCAACCTTTTTACTACCATCTGGCACAGGAATTTTTCTGGTCATAGCATCCTTTTCAGGTTCAATGTAGAGACCATCATCTATTCCTTTCTTCTTCCACTCCTGAATTTTCTCCCCCTTTTTGGCATTATCGTCTGGGAGTTGATCAATGAAAAGTACTGTTGGAGGAGCAGTGCCAGTGGAGTGCAGGATCTGAGTTTTGAGAACCTTGAGATCAGCCTGAGTGTTCTTAAACCTTGACTCCATTACATTTCTCAGCTGTTGGACATGTTTTTCATGTTGCTGATTTGCTAATTGTGCTTGTTGATGGAGAAAAGGTTGAAACAAATTCCAAAGCTCATTTGTAGCAGGTGCCATTTGTGGAGCAGGTGCTTGAGATGGAACAACAGTTGATTGTACCTTTTGAACTTGTAACACCTGTTGTAGCATATCTTTGAGTTCTGCAACAGAGTTATCAAGCTTTTCAATACGATCCGTCAATTTCTGGTACTTTAAACCATCACCCAAGTGAATGGGATCATCTGATTTCCCACTAGCAGTGGTTTTATCAGTGGTAGATGTAGGGAGTATACTCCAAACATTAACTACTGATGACCCTTTTTCTTGGTACTGGGGTCTTCTTCCTTCAACACTTGACAACCTTTTGATGTTGCCAGTAGGATAAATAAATCCACTGGTGGTTGGCAGAGGTGCTATAAAAGGAATTGCCTCCAAGGAAGTCTTATTGATGTAACCACTGTCCAACTGTAAACCAATGGGTTCAACAGTTGTAGTGGCTGCTTCAATTGGACTACCACCAAGAGTTACTTGTAACTCAAGGGGTCTAACCTCCTCAGGTTGTGTTGGTGGGTTAGCAAAGATTGATACATTAGACCCAGTCAGTTGTTGAGGTATATTCTCATTGATAGGTGATTGAGAAGGACTGGTTAATGCCTGGTTCAAATCAATTGCATCCAACAGCAGTTTAGTTGGTGTGGGAATTGTGGATGTGAAGGGTGGTGTAGAAAATGGATTTGCCCCGGGTATTGAGCTGTGGATGACAGAAACGAGTGTTTCCAGAGCATCATGATGTGGAGACCCTATTTGTACAACATGTTCTTTTTGTGAAGAAGCAGGAGGAGTTTCGGTTATGGGTTGAGATATTTGTACCAACTGCTGTGAGGAAGAAGCAGCAGTGGTTTCTTGTGACTTTTGTGTTGTCACAGGCATTTGCTCTGGTATCTCATCCTCCAGAGTTGCCTTTTTGATTGGTTTGGGGGGTTTTTGAGTTTTTCTTTTTGTCTTTTTGGAGAGTTTAGGTGTGGGTTTCAAAGCAGTTGTGCTGCTGCTTTGATCACCTTGAGCAGTGGGCTCAGCAGCAGATACCTGAGGAGCAGTTGTAACTGCTAAAATCTGCTCAGGCACCTCTGCTTGTGTTTTGCAAGGTGTTAACATTCTTGAGAAAGTTTCAGTTGTTAAACTGTTTATTTGAGTAGAATCACCTTGGTTTATTACAGCTAAATCATCCTTACTGAATTTCTTTGCAAAATAGTAACTTAAAAACCTTGGAAACAGTAAGAATGATTTTGTTTCAACATTATTAACCAAATCTTTAAAAATTTCCCGAGAATAGTTAAAATTTTCTCCTTGAAGAATTGCATATCCCAGATTTTGAATCTTTAAAGGGATTTCATTGAAAGAAGTGGTTTTGTTTGAAACACATAGTAGAAGGGTATGAAATAAAAACCTGGTTGCAGAAGGAAAATAACCTTTTTCTAAGGTAAGTTTCTTCATCACTGTGGTTTCATACCCTCTTTCAATGAAGTCAGTTTGCAACTCGTTTTTAGTGAAAGAAATTTTACCTTCTTGATCATCGAGTTGAAAGACCTCTGAAATGGATTGTGGCGTGATTTGGACAGCTTTACCCTTTATAGAAGAGTGTATGATGGTTGCAATGTCTCCTTGTTTTTCAAGGGTTGCATTCTTCCAAAACTCCCTTTGGGTTGCCAAATAGATTGGTGCATCGACGGTGAACAAAGTTTTGTACTTTGATTTTGCCATGGTGTCAATGATGGAATCGAAAACATTGGTGGTTCCTGGTTTTGTAAGAAGACCCAGGAGATTGTGAGATGGTTTATGTGGGATTTCTGTGGAAATTGCCTTTTGAGAGGCTGTTTTCGATGAAGATTTGGTTGAGGGTTTTGAAGATGACTTCGATTTTGTCATTTTGAAGATGATGATCGAAGAAATTTGTGAAGAAATGAGATGAAAAACTGCTTTGAGAAGAGAATTTTTAAGAATTCAATTCGACAGTAAAACCCTGTTTTGGTGGTGAATGGGGGATTTTATAGAGAAGAAAGTGAATGCTGACGTGGCAGCCGTTACAAAAGGTCTAACCAATATGTACTGTCCACGTGACAACCCCTGGTGAAAGTGAAGGACAGTACTTTTGTGAAAGTGACTGATGAAGGCAGTGGTATGAAAGCAGTGGATGATTTTCACTATCAGTGGATAGTATATCAAAGAAATGAGAGAACAGGGGTTGACTTTCAGCAGTGGACAGACTTTTGAAGTAAAGCAGACTTTTGAACAATCAGTGGTTAATGGCAGACTTTTAAGGATTTTAATGAAGAATTTCATTTTTTAGCTATTTTTAAGGATGGAGTTTTGATTTTCTGAAAACATTTTGTTGCTTTTATTCATAGAAAAACAAGATGTTGCTTGTTATTCCATGTTCAGTATCCCAATCCTAGAGACCAAACTTTCAAAAGTGGCTGTATCAAGTGCTTTTGTGAGCACATCAGCCAGCTGGTCTTTAGTTGGGACATGATGCAGAGAAATCAAACCTTTTTCATAGCAATCCCTCACAAAGTGATGTCTGATGTCGATGTGTTTGGTGGTTGAATGGGAAACTGGATTTTTGATGATATTTTCTGCTGCTTGGCTGTCCAACATGAGTGGTGTCTTTAAGGCAGTGATACCAAAATCCAGCAGCTGATTTTGAAGCCACAGGAGTTGGGCTGTACAGCTTGCAGCAGCAATGTATTCAGCTTCAGCATTGGATGTTGAAACAGCTGCTTGCTTTTTGCTTTGCCATGAAACTAAGCAATCACCTAGAAACTGGCACCCTCCTGATGTGGACTTCCTTGTGGTGTGACATCCAGCAAAGTCACTGTCTGAAAAACCTGAAAGCTTGATGTTCCCATTAGCTGGATACCAGATACCAAGTGTGGGAGCACCTTTTATGTATCTGAAGATCCTTTTTACAGCAATGAGATTTGATTTTCTGGGAGCTGATTGACTTCTTGCACAGACACATGTTGCAAACATGATGTCTGGTCTAGATGCAGTTAGGTACAATAAAGACCCAATCATGCTTCTATAAAGTGTTTAGTCAATCAACTCATCTTTTTCATCAGACATGACCAGCTTATTTGTTGCCATGGGTGTGCTGCATGGTTTACAATCATTCATATCAAATTTGGTTAAAAGTTCTTTAGCATATTTGCTTTGATGAATGAAAGTTCCATTTTGCATTTGCTGTACTTGGAGACCAAGAAAGCATTGCAGCTCACCCATTGCACTCATTTCAAACTCAGCTGTCATGAGTTCTCTAAACTCTTCACACTTTGAGTTACATGTGCTTCCAAAAATAATGTCATCCACATAAATCTGGACAATCATTAAATCCTTCCCTCTCCATTTTAAAAACAGTGTTTTATCAATGGTACCTCTTTTGAAACCATTTGAGAGTAGGAAGTTGGAAAGAGTTTCATACCAGGCCCTTGGTGCTTGTTTCAGGCCCTACAAGGCTTTGTTTAGCCTGTAGACATGATCTGGATAAAATGGATCCTAAAAAACCTGGAGGTTGACAAACATACACCTCTTCTTGAATTGTACCATAGAGGAAAGCACTTTTGATATCCATTTGAAACACCTTCATATTGTGGTTGACAACAAAGGCCAGGAACAGTCTAATGGCTTCCAATCTTGCAACAGGGGCAAATGTTTCATCATAATCAATCCCCTCTTCCTGTCTGTAACCTTGAACCACAAGCCTGGCTTTATTCTTGACAACAATACCCCTTTCATCAGTTTTGTTCTTGAAGACCCACTTTGTGCCAATGGGACTAACCTCTTCTGGCAGTGGTACAAGCTCCCATACTTGTTGTCTTTTAAACTGTTGGAGCTCCTCTTGCATGGCTTCTACCCAGCTGTTGTCTTTTAGTGCCTCTTGGTACTTGACTGGCTGATGGAGTGATAGAAAACCAGCAAAAGGACAAATGTTTTGGGTTTGGCTTCTTGTGAGCACCCCTTCATTTATGTTGCCAATGATTTGATCAGGTGGATGAGATCTCAAGAAGATTAAATCTCCTTGGTATGGTATGATGGCATTGGTTGGTGAAGGCTGCAAATGTGTATCATCTGAGCTAACCACTGCTGGGGACTTTGATGATCCAGCAGTGGCTTCAAACGGTGGTGGAATAGGAGGTAATGAAGTGGACAACTGCTGACTTTTATCCACTGTTTGAGTACTTTTGTCAGCAGTGTTTGAGGATGTGGAAGCAATGGTTGATGGGCTACTTTGGTCAACAACTGTTGAGGTAACAGTGGTTGAGCTTTGACAACTGTTTTGAACAGCTGGTGCTTTTCCCTTTGTGGCAGACCTTTGAGGGATGATGATTTCATACCCATAGTCTGGTGTTGTATCCTCTGATGGACCTGCACTGTTAGTCTTGACAGCAGTATTTTCAAAAGTAAATTTTTCAAGATCAAACAGATCTGCAGGGTTTGCTGGGATTTTCATTGATGAAAGTTCATTGAACTTTACATTCAAAGTCTCCTCCACTGCCTTGGTCCGTGTATTGAACACTTTGTAGGCCTTGGCAGTGGTTGAGTATCCCAAATGATAACCACAAGCAATTTTGGCTGCAAATTTTGAAATGGAATCTTTTAAGTTCAAAATAAAGCATGGGCAACCAAACACCTTGAAATATGAGATTAGTGGTTTGATTTTATACAGAATTTCATAAGCAGTCTTTTTGTGCCTAGGGTTTATTAAAACTATGTTCTGGACATAGCAAGCAGTGTTTACTGCCTCTGCCCAGAAAGTTAGTGGCAAACCTGAATCTGCAAGCATGGTTCTGGCAGCCTCAATCAGAGTTCTGTTCTTCCTTTCCACTACCCCATTCTGCTCTGGTGTTCTAGGGATGCTGTACTGCCTTACAATCCCTTTCTTCACACAGAAGGCATCCAACTCCTTATTTTTAAATTCTGTGCCATTGTCACTCCTGAAGCTTTTCACTGGAAGGTCAAATTGCTTTTCAACCTGTGTCACAAAGTCTTGCAAAATGCCTGCAGTCTCATCTTTTGAGTGTAAAAAGAAAGTCCATGTAAACCTAGAAAAGTCATCAACAATAACCAAACAATATCTTTTCTTTTTGAGGCTCATGACTTGAACTGGGCCAAACAAATCCATGTGTAGCATTTGCAAACACTGGGTTGTTTTGGACTCTTCAATGGACTTGTAAGAACTTTTATGATGTTTTCCTTTTAAACAGGAAATGCAATGTTCAGGACATGAAAACAATTTTTGTGGTAGGCCTCTCACCAAACCATTTTTTGAAATTTCTGTGATTGTCTTAAGATTTGTGTGCCCCAGCCTTCTGTGCCAAAGTTCTGTCTCTTTGTTAGAGGCAGCTGAGAACAGACAGGCATTAGCTCTGGGACACTCTTTTGACATGTCAACAACATAAACATTGCCACTTCTTTGAGCAACAAGTTTAGTTTGACCAGTTTTGATTATTGCTTCAATCTTTTTGACCATTTCTGGTCCAACAATCCTACAACAATCTTTTGTGAAGAATGACCCAAACCCTTTGTCACTCATTTGTGATACACTCAGAAGGTTGAATTTTAGATTGTCTATCAGATTGACATTTTCAAATTTTACATTTCCAGATTGCACTGTACCAGACCCCAGAACCTTCCCTTTACTATTATTCCCAAAGGATATATCACCCCCTCCATGGATTTTAAAGTCTTTGAGGAGGGCTTTACATCCTGTCATGTGCCTGGAGCCTCCACTATCTACATACCAAAGACTATCAAAGCATGCAGAAGCTCCCTGCACATGAAGTAAAAGGATTAGTTCATTAAGGTCTCCAAAGCCAACAAAGCTTTGGATGGGGTCTCAACAGTGTCTGGGATGGATGCAGAGTGATGGACAGTGGTTAGGTCAGGGGTTTGGACTGTTTTAGGACAGTGTTTCTCTAACCACTGTTGTGGGTCCTGACCAATCACCTGCTGGTAACCAAAAGGATGCCTGTTCACTCTGGGTTTAGAGGGCCTTTTGTAGGCCTCATAAACGTGTGGAATCCTTTGGAAAGACTGTTTTTCCTTGCTTTTTCTGAATTGATTAGCAGGGGGTGCATCAGTAACCTGAACATCTCTTTTGACAGATGTTTGGTTCAGCTGTTTTGTGACAGCTGTTTGAACTGGCACAAACAGTGGTTGTTTCTTGGTGAACTTGACAGATGATGATGATGATGGACTCAAGGATGTTTTAGCCATGTACTCATTCTTTTTCACATCAAAGTTTTTGAGATACACACATGCTTGAGTTTTGTGGTTTGTTTTACCACAAACAATGCAACTGTCTGCTGGAACAATGACACTTGTTCTGTTTAAATCATAAGCTTTCAAGTGGAAACAATCTTTTGTTAGATGATTCCTTTTTTCACAGAATTCACAAAACAAGTTATCAATTTTTTCTTTCTTCTTTCTCTTTTTAGACTCCTTTGCAGCAGAGGTTTTAACCACTGCTGGGATGTCCTTGAGAGGTATGACTTTAGCTTTTGGAGCTTTAACACCATCAGTTGATGTAAAGTCCATTGGCTTGAAATTTTCAAGAATATCACACTCGTCAGACCAAGTGGGTTTAAACTGATATTTTTCAAGTTCTTCAAAAGTAGAGGAACTCCTTGTTCTGCCAAGTGTGATTTTGTTACCAAGTTTGTCAGTGATTTTCACTTCTTGGCCATTCTTGTTTGTGGGGATGAACTCAGTGGTTACATCAGTGTTTTCAACAGTGTTTTGAACAGATTTTTCACAAGTAATGCATTCATCATCATATTTTCTATACCCAACCCCGAATTTCACATTACTTTCAATCTGTTTAGCAAGCATCACCTCATATCCTCTGCAGGATTCCACCCATCTTTCACAAGTAATCTGGGTGGATTCCAACTCCTTTTTGCAAACTTGGTATTTTTCTACCATAGTTTGAAGTTGGGTTTTGGTTATGCTTTGCTCTTCTTTCAGACAGCTGATCTCTTTTTCCTTTTCAGTCAATTTGTTTTTAAGTTCTTTTAAAGACTTTTCAAATTTAACCTCATCAGTCAAGATTTTATCCCGAAGGTTTTCATTCACCTCTTTGATGTTAGCAAAAGCAATTATGCAATTGTCAGAACACATTTTTTCAAGAACTTGAGGAGATACCTTAGCAGCTGCCATCATTGCACAATCACATTGATGATCTTCATCACCATCAGCTTTCACCTTCTTTTCACCAGCCTTTTCTTCCTTCTCTTCTTCTTTGTCCTCTTCGGACCATGGATCTGTCATTGGTTCAATCAGGGTACCTGAACTTTCTCTCAACAGTAGTTCACCAGCCACAGCAGTAACCACTGCTTCAGTCACCTCATCCACTATTTCAAAGCTCAGTTGTTCCTCCTCAGTTTCAACCCCCTCTTGTATTGACTCTAATGCCATCAAACAAAATTCATTATGAGAAGAATCATTAGAAGCATAGAGTGCAAAATTTTCATCATTAAGATCTTCAGGCATACTGCTCCAGTCAACAAACCCTTGAGTGAAAAAACTTTGTTGATCTGGTTGTACTGCTGCTGGAGCAGTGGTTTGAGGTGCAGGTTGCACTTGTGCCTGGGGAACAGGGGTTTGAACATATTGGATCTGTGGAACAGTAGTTTGGACATAATGTACTGGCACAGGGGCAGCAGCATAGTGAGCAGTGTTCACTTGAGCTGCTGGGGCATACTGGGCATAGTGCACAGTGCTTTGGTTTTGAGGTCTAGGATTTGAGCTAGGATGAGTAATTATGGGACCAGCAGTTTGACTCCTACATTCCCTAGCGAAATGTCCCAACCTATTACACTTGTAGCACTTGATTTTCGATTTATCCAACCCAACCCTTAGATTCCCATGCAAACCTGGGAATTTTCGCCCTGTTCTTTTGTAAAATTTGCTAGTTCTAACACTTAGCAAAGCCAGTTGGTGCAGGATGTCCATTTCCTCTAAGTCAGTGGGATCGAAATGTTGTAAATCATTGAGTTCAAAGCTTAGATTATATGACATCTGGTTTTCGTTTGTAGTGAATGCATAACTTGCAGAGTGAGGATCAGGGTTGTTAAAATTTGCACCAGCAGTTATGTCAATGAAGTGATCATAACCCTGATCCTTACCACTGCTCCCAGATTCTTCTTGACCCAGAAGAGCAGTATTATCGAAAGTGTAATCATCAGTAACTTTTCCTGACTCTTGTAACCTCCTTTTCTGGTTCAACTCCCTTTCGTAGGTCAGGAGTCGACCGTGGAGTTGGGTCAAGGTCAGATCCTTGAACTCAGGTGAATTTCGGGTGACAAAAGCTATGGTGTCCCATTTTTCTGGCAGTGACCTGAGAAACCTGCTATTTTGAGTTGAGTTTGTAAAAGTGGTGTTAACAAGCCTCAGTTCACTGATGAGACAACTGAAACACTCAAATTGTTGCGTTAGTGATTCACCTTTAACGTAACAAAATGTTTCATACTGTTGGTTCAGGATTTCCCTATTGTTTTCTATGACTTCTTCGGTTCCCCCAAACTGTTCCTTAAGTGCGTCCCATAATTCTTTGGCACTGTTACAGTGTAACAGTCCAGCATATATCTCATTGGGCAGCGCTGATGCTATGATGCTAAACGCTTTAGCATCTAGTTCGATCTTTTGAAAGTCGGTTTCGGTATAATTTTCAACTGGTTTTGGAACGAACTTTTTAGCAAACTGTTCCTTAAGTGCGTCCCATAATTCTTTGGCACTGTTACAGTGTAACAGTCCAGCATATATCTCATTGGGCAGCGCTGATGCTATGATGCTAAACGCTTTAGCATCTAGTTCGATCTTTTGAAAGTCGGTTTCGGTATAATTTTCAACTGGTTTTGGAACGAACTTTTTAGCATCTTCAGCGCTTGGCACTGAAGGAACATGGGGACCATAAATGACAGACCTCCAACAACCTGTGCTTTGTTGAGCGAGGATGTGACCCATCCTCCTCTGCCAGATGTTGTACTCATTTCTTTTTAGCATAGGTGGTTTAAAAAGTGAGCCGATGTTGTTTTTATCATCTTGAGATTGTGACGTCATTCTTGTTGTTTTACAGACACTGAGAAATCAACTTTAATGGTGATTAATCCTTGCTCTGTTTTTTAACGGACGAACAAACGATCAGTATCAACTATTATGAGCCGAACTATTTATGTCAAAATGATTGTTAAATCAAATTTGACTGTCCAAGCTCTGATACCAATTGTTGGATCTGAGTTTGTTTCTGATTGTATTTTCGTTTGAGATTAAGATGGAAATGAGAGAGTTGTGCAGCGGAATTAATATGAAAACAAACTTTGCATACAATCAAACGAGAGTATTGCTTTGATCAAGACATTTTCAACAAGAAACCGAATGATTGAATTAACTTTCAACAACGATTACAAGTAATGCTTGAATACAAACTCCCCCTCAGCCAGAGCTCAGCGTTTGTTCGTGCAAAGAAGACGGTATTGCAAGAGCTAATAGAACAGTACAAAGTACTGAACTATTTATAGGCACTAGCAAACCACTGAGCATCTAAACTGACGTCACCATGAAAGTGACATCTAACCTCCTAACAAACTCTAACCTCTGATCTATACAAACACTGATGTACTAACTACTGCTATTACAATTCATTACATAAAAGACACTTAAACAGCTGCTGCATCCTTCCACTGCTGTGAACCCAGCAGTGCTTGTCCGGATCAGCAGTACTAGACTCAAGGCAGTAGATTGAATCAGCAGAGCTTTGGTCTTCCATCAGTCTTTGACATTGGGCAGTAGATGCAAGGAAGCAGTTGTAGGTCAGCACTTAGTAAGATCAGCAGATAGGAGGTCAGCAGATATGAAACCACTTTCAAGGGGAGAGATTTGTATGTAAACATCTGCTTATTCTGGATCCACTGCTCTGATCCAGTTTTGGCTTTAATTATCTGTTCCTCTGATAGGGTTCAATCCCAACACATTGGGTCGAACCGAAGGCATCTCACACGTTACTCACACCAACTTTAGTTTATATACCGACTTCTAACACCAAGTTCACTACTAGAAAACTGCTATTATTCCTACCAAAATTTTCTACGCATTTCCTACGAACGAAAATGGCGACATATTTCCTACGAAATTCCGACGTATTAAAAAGGGTCTTAGTTTTGTGACAAAAAAGAGACAAAAAACGACAAATTGGTTCGCGTAGGAAAAGTGTAGGAAAATTCTGACCGATCTCCGACGAAATCCATTTTCATTTTAACCATTAGTCGGAAATTCGTAGGAATTGTTATGCGTAGGAAAAGTGTATGAATCCAATTTATCATAAAAAACATTCATAATAAAATGAAATTACTGATATTAAAACATAAAGTTTTATTATTTATAACAATATATGTTATTTTTAAAATAAATTTATTTATATCCGTAGAAAATGTGTAGGAAAATACCAACACAATTCCTACGAAATATGTTTCATTTTAAATATTTTCATATCCATAGGAAGTGTGTCAGAAATTACCGACAAATTACTCACGAAATGGATAATTTTTTTTTTGAATTATATATTGTGTTATATATGTGTTATTTTAAAAACAAATTTATTAATATCCGTAGGAAATTTGTCATAAATGCCGACATGTTTCTGACTGACGGAATGGATTTTAATTAATATCCGTAGGAAATGTGTAGGAAAATATTGAATTTAAGTTCCGTATAAAAAGCGTAGGAATCCATGATACACGCCTTAATACAGTCTATTAGGGCATGTACGACTTGTATTCTTGGTTACGATATAAAGGCACTCGATACAACGGGATGTAACCATTCAACATTGAATGTTACATGATAAGGTGTTAATAGGCCTTTAAGATATATCAAGACCCAACACGATCTATTAGGGCATGTATAAAGGCCTTAATTGGCCATTAAATATATCAAGGCCCATACATCGTTTAAGATATATGACTCGATACAACTCGATATAAGGCCCAGTGGAGAATTCAGGAATTTTTGCTACGGGGGGCAAAAAGTGGGTTGGTCAAAATGGGTCGGGTCAAACTATAGTGTTATGGGTTGTTTGTTTACCTCTTAATGGGGCTCTTAATGGTTCAGGCATTTTACTAGTTCAGCACTTATTGGTTCAGACATTCCGCCGCAAGTAGCTCCATTCTGTATTCGCCACTGGGTCAGAATGGAGCTACTTGCGGCGGAAGAAGGTAGGTTCCGACCTAAGTCGATTTTTCGACGACTACGCCATAATAAGTGGCTACAGTCTCGATCATGGAAGTGATTGTATTGGCTCGATAAATCAGCGGCTCGACTCAGAGTTCAGGCGTCTTATATCGAGTTGTATCGAGTCATATATCTTAAAGGATTCAGACCTCTTGACCTCTTATTGGTTCAACACTTAATGATTCAGACCTCTTAATGGTTCAGACCTCTTACTGGTTCAACACTTAATGATTCAGACATCTTACTGGTTTAGCACTTAACCATTCAGATGTTGCCAAACAACCCCTAAGCGGGCGTTTGGTTCGCAAGAATTCAATGGAATTTAAACGAATTAGAATCTGAATTCCATATCTTAAGATGTTTGGTTCACAGAATTTGATGGAATTGGAATCTAAATTCCAATCTTCATGTGTTTGGTTGACAATGGAATTGGAATTGGAATTGGAATTGAGCATGAAATCCTTCAAATTCCTTGAACTAAAGGAATTTCAAAATCCTTCCTATATGTGAAGGAATTAAAGTAAATTCATTGGAATCTTCGACCATTTTGACCCGAACGGATTCGAATCGTACCATTTCGAATAGAACCGTTTTGACCCGTATCGTTTCGACACGAATCGTTTCGACCCGTACCAAGAAATAAATACTAAATAAGACACTTCAATAGTATAATTAATTATTTAACTTTGTTAAACCAAGAAATAAATATAAGTAAACATTAATAAATAAAATATCTAAGAAAGCTTATAAAATAAATTTGTAATTATGAATAAGAACAAAAGAATTAAAAAAAACCCCTTAGTGTTCCTTGTTATCCCAAACGACTATTCCAATTCCATGTTATCACAAACATCCCGCCCAAACCCTTCTACCTCCCTCCCAACATACGTTCAGCTTCTTCTGGGTCACAAAAACGTCCGGCGTTCCTTGTATTCTGGCCATCCGCTCCTTCTATTCGCCGGAATCTTGTGATTAAGCACAAGGTATTTTGTGTGGGAAGTATGGAAGCAATTGTGTAAGGTATGGGAGTTACATTATTATTATTACTACTTTTTTATATATTCTATTGCTCTATATATGTGTGGTTTATATTGTACTTGGCACATAGTCTAGCCTTACACACATATATACATATATATATATATATATATTTCGTTTTCAGGGTTGGAACACCGAAAAATGGCTAAAAAAATCAGAGAGCGGGAGAACAAACCACAATAGCAAGGGTAGTGGTGAAGGTATATCTCGACATACCGGTGGATCCATAGGGTTTGACGAGCATCGCATCGTTTGGTAAGCTAATCATTTTTATATAAATTAGTAAAAAAGTTGGGTTGAAAAATATAATTGTTTGTACTCAAATGTATTACGAAAATGCTTTTTAGGAAAGAAAATATGGCCGAAAAGTAAAGTGGATTGAAGTTTATTTTGATACCCATCTCAAAAAGGAAAGCAAAAAGAAGTATTGGGCCGGAGAGCTGGACATTAATAGTCTTGAGGGATTTGAGTTTATTTCTGAAAAATCAAGAGAAATCTATGTAAGTTATCTTTATCGTTTTTGAATAATTAGAACATTAGCGTATTAAGTTTTAGTACAACAACTAACAATTTGTTTCCATAAATTGTAGTTACGGTACAGAAGTGATATGATCAAGTTGCATGGGTCGGATCTCAACCAACATCCGGATGATCTTGATGTGTGGGCGAGAGTGGCAGGAGATAAAAAGGGCCGGATGTTCGGGGTAGGATCTTCGGATCCTAATTTCGCGATAACTGGGAAATTGTCTACATCTACCGAATCTAAATTATATTTTGATGCCATAAGGTCGCAAGAGGAGGTATTTTTACTTCTTACAAAGTATCGCAATTCTATAAATTATATAGTTTTTAACAATTAATTAGTAGAAAACAATAACTTAGATTATTGACCCGTTTTAACAATTTAGGTTGAAAAAGTCCAAGTTGAAATGGAAAAGGAACTTGCAAATGAAAGGGATGCGAGATAAGAGTTGGAGCAAAAAGTGCAACAGATGGAAAAAGAAATGAAAGAAAATGAAGAAAAGAGGCAAAAACAATTTGAAGAGTTTATGAAAAAATTCCAGCCTCCCGTTAGTCATTAGTAGTAGTTTTTTAATTATTCCGAATCTTTATCTTTAACAACGGTGATTTTGTGATTGAAACTGACTCGGAATTTTTGTTATTTATTCTGAATCTTTATGTTAACAATGGATGATTTTGTAATTTAAACGTGCTCCAAATTTATGTTATTTGTTTTTGTTAAATTTATATTCCGAATCATATTTATCAATATGCATTTTTTAGCGGGAAAAAATTAGGTATTTTTTGTTTTTTCTATTATTTTTTAAATGTATCCGTAAGAAATGTTTAGGAAAAAGACTCAACAGGTTTTGTCAAATTCCGTTAGAATTCTGTAGGAAAAAAAGATAGTTTCGTAGGAAATGCGTAAGAAAAAAGAATACATTATGTTAGAAGTGTGTAGCAAAAAAAAAACAATTTTGTCGGAATTGCGTAGGAAAAAGGAATACATTCCGTTAGAATTGTGTAGGAAACAAAACTAGTTTTGTAGGAAATGCGTAGGAAAAATGAATACATTCAGTTGTAATTGTGTAGGAAAAAAAATATTTCCGTAGGAACTGTGTGGGGAAAACGAATACATTACGTTGGAATTGTGTAGGAAGAAAAAAACAAATTCGTAGGAATAGTGTAGGAAGAAAAAAAAAATTCATAGGAATTGTGTAAGAAAATTAAAATTTAATAAATATAAATATAATTGTTTTAAACACAAAATTTTAAAAAATAAATATTCCGTGGGAAATGCGTCGGAAAGTTAAGAAAATTAATTCCGTGAGAAATAAGTAGGAGAATTCTAACGAAACATTTTTGTGGGAAAGGAGTAGGAAAATCCGTAGGAACTGTGTCAGAAAAAAATTACCCACGAGGAGAATTCCCACAGCCCATTTTCGTGGGAAATCCGTGGGTAAACGCAGTTACCCACGGATTTCCCACATAAATTGACGTGAGAATAGTAGCAATTTTCTAGTTGTGGTTAGATCTTCTTAATCTGACTTTAAGTTGGGTTGTGCGTTCGTGTTTAATATTGACGAGTCAAATATAATTAGAACTAGGTTAGAACCCCGTGTATTACACGGGTTGAATAAATGTAACTGTATATGCCAAATAATAAAAAAATATCTTTAAAAGCCTTGTTTATTACATGTGTTGAATAAATGTAATTTTATATATTAAATATTAAAAAAAAGTTATATTTTTAAGAACCATGTGTATTGTACGGGTTGGATAAATTTAATTTTATATATTAAATAATGAAAAAAAAGTTACATTTTTAAGAAACTCATGTATTGTACGGGTTGAGCACATGTAATTTTATATACCAAACAACCAATAAACATTGATTAATATTTTTGTTTAAACATTTTTGAAATCGGTTCTACCCTTAACTACTTTAATTTAATAAAATAAATAAATCATTTACATTATATTAATTTATATTTAGTGTACATCTTTTGTTAATTTCAGGATAAATAATTTTGAAATCTGATAAATATTTCAAAATATTATATTATCTCCTATACGAATTGTTTAAATTTATATTAAATTTAATTTTATAATAATCTTTTAATTAATATTAATCATTTATAATTAAGTAGGAAAGAGAGAGAAGCGGAAAAACTAAAAAGATAAATGGCTTCAATGAATGATATGTGTCATTCCGTTGGTTTCTTTTATTATATACTATAAATAGATTATTATAGTAACAAAAAGTACACATGCCATATGACAAAAACTAAATGGTGAGGTAGCTTTGATGACATGTCTTTTTGTGCTTCAATTACTTGTACATTACTATTCATAGGTTGAATTTTGAGTAAAATTTATATCAAGACGTAAAAAAAGAATATTAATGTCAAAAAGAAATGACTGAAATTTATTAAGTGCCGTATTTTGAAAGTTATAATGCTACAACGAAATATACTACATATTATTATAATAATAAAAGTAATAAAATTTATTATAATAAATTAACATAAACTAAAATTAGATAAAAGGTTAAAAAATCTGACCTATGACAACTTAGAATTGTTCTCGTATTTGAAATTATTATAGTTAGAATTAGAATAATATTTAATTTTATCCGTAATTTCTATTTGAAACATTAATTAAATTTAATAATTTAAATTAAATAATAATTATTTACAATTAAGTAATAGTAGATGATCTATAATAATGACAAATGTCCTTTTATTGGTTTCTTTTATTATATGTATAGATAGATATGTAAGTTTATATGATTATATCAACCTAAACTGATACAAATTCATAAATCAAGTCACAAACACGCCTGTGATTTTCTATCTTTTTCTATATAACTACTCTAAACTTACACATTTACAAATTAAAAAATGCAATTACAAATTAAAAAAATGCAAGTTACTAGTTTTTGTACATAATTTTTCTTTTAACGTACAGCTTCGGACATAAAATAAGTAACTAGTATAATATAAAGTACCCCTTAACCGTTATAAAAATAAACTAATCAACTTGCACGAATTCACCAGGAACTGATCGTTTAGCTAAATTGTTCGTTGTTTAAACCTAACACCTCATCAAACCCGATTATGCTAAAGCTAAACCCATAAATTTTATCTTAGGTTCACGTTGTAATTTTTTAAATTTATATATGTATATACATACAGGGGAGAGTTATCTTGAGAAAGCTAAATATTGCGATAACCGCGAGAATGAATGAAAAAATCAATCAAAGCTAATTTTTTTAATACAATCATCATTGTAATTAAGATACAACATCAAAAAAAGAATTTACAACATCAAATAATTCATTTCTATTCTCAAAATCACTCTTATTAGATTTTTTACACGTGTAAATATAACAAATTTACACATGTGTAAATAGAAAACTTATATATGTGTAAATTTTCTTTATTTACGAATTCGTGTAAATTTAAACGTGTAAATTAAATTTCTAACATTTAATTCGAATAACAATGATAAATATAAAAAGAATTTCTGAATTTTAATTGTTTTTGACCAAGTTCTCGCGGTGTTTTTATTCGTTCTCACGGTTCTCGCGATATTTATCGTTATCAAATAAACCCTCCCCCATATATACACACACACAAACGGTAGGGTTCATGAGTGAATAATGATGTATTTTTGAACAAAATGAACTTATCCTGACCATTGATTTTGTAGATCTAGATTTTTTTCTTTAGTGGCAAGATTGTAATTATCTTTTGTAACTTACATGTATTTTAATAGACACAATGGTATTCTTGTATTTTTCTCTATTCATTTAATTAATTGATATTTTTCTCTCTCTTAATTTCTCTTTCCAATTAAAAGAGTATTTAATTACATTCTCTATATTTTTTTCTCTCACAAATTACCTAACTCAATATTTGATAATTTAAAAAAAATACAACCATTATCAAATATTGTTCCATGTAGAACACGATTAAAAATATTTAATTACATTCTCTATACATATATGTATTAGATCAATGTTTGATGAAAAGATGCATAGTGGAAACAATATGTAATAATACACAAGTGTATAAGTCTGGTATATACCGACCTGTATACAATATGTACTTGAATAATACATAGGTGTATACGTGTCACACCCCAACCGATGGCGGAATCATCGGGGCGCGGCACTAGGCGAATCAGATTGCTCAAGAGAATCCATAACAACTATGTTGCGATAATATTTAATACATTCGTTATCCCATACTAACAAATAATACAATCACATAAGTTATCACAGATTTCTTGTCCTCTCGAACAATACAAATCCGACAACCTAGATTTTAGTTGAGTTCTAGACTTCCTAGCTTGATTTGAAATAGTCTGCGATCTAACCTGCAACATACGTTAAAATAATGTCAATACAAAATGTATTGGCGAGTATACAGGTTTGATATGTATAGCGTAATAGATTAAAAAGGTATTGCGAATTTCCACATGCATAAACGTAACACACGACATATATACTCACAAAGCTGATACTACCAACTAAGTCCTCGATGCTCGAATACGCGATGGCAAACTAGACCCCGTCGGGTGCAATAGTACTATACTAGTCGTGGTGGGACGTCGCGAGTATAAGCCCTAGCACATATGCAACTAGCATCACGTATATCTATGCATAACAGTTATTCGCAAGTGATAATTCGATTGATTGAATAATTCGTTTGATAAGTTCGATTTGTTAGGAACGTATGTTACACCCAAAAATGCGATTAAAAAGGGGTCAAGTATACTCACAGTGCGTGTTTAGCGAGAGCACAGTTTGATTTGGATCGGTTAAGAGTTCGTCTGAGTTAGACTGAACATCGGATGATATCGTAAGCGTGCTATACGCGAAGAGTCAAATGATCGGCCTAATGGTGATTCGATCGGATGTCAATCCGGTCGGATGAGCTGATCCGGTCGGATGACCATTCCTGGTCGGATGAGTATATCCGATCGGATGACCATTTCCTGGTCGGATGAGTATATCCGATCGGATGACCATTTCCTGGTCGGATGAGTATATCCGATCGGATGAGATCATCTCCGGTCGGATGACCAGTCCAATGGTTCGGTTGACTTGTTAATTGGGTCAGATGATAGCCATCCGGTGGGATGACATGCTATCCGATCGGATGACATGCTATCCGATCGAATGACATGTGATCCGGTCGGATGACACGTGGTCCGTTCGGATGACATGTTATCCGGTCGGATGACACATCTGTTTTATCGTCCCGATCAGTCGTTTTTGAGTGTTTTTTGTAGGAATACGTACGGTTTTACTGAGACGGTGTGATTTCGTGTTAACAATGAAATTCCATCAGTTCCGACTCGTTCTAACGGCCGGGAATCACCCCGTTCCAGCAGATCTGGCCGTTCTTGACGTTTTCCCATGTTTAACCTGAAATCGCACAGTACCTTGATTGGATACATAGATTCTTAGGTGAGATTTGTTATAAAACATGCGGAAATCACTCAGATCTGAGTCGTTTATGGTGGGATGAGGTCACACTTTGAAGTTCATATGAACTCTTGGTGACATCACCTTAAAACACCTCAAATCAGTAGACTTCACGGTTAAAAATCGAGTTTTAAAAGACAGAATGATGTAGAATTGAGTGTAGATTATAGAAGTACGAGTTTTTAGGTTGAAATCTTACCGGAATCGTGAGGAATCGAGAGAAAAGGGTCCTAGAGCGTGCTTGGTCGAGTGGGAGCTGTCACATCACTGTTTAAGTGATGTGACACGCTATTTATAGGCAATAGAAGAGAATGGGGATGTTGGGTCGGATGGCCCATCCATTCGGATGGCTATCTGTTCGGATGGCCCATCCGTTCGGATGAGGCTATCCATTCGGATGGCCACTCCGGCGCGGGGGATTTCTTCCGTTTTCGAGCGTTGCGATAGTTTTTGAGGTACGCGCTTTCTATAGTTAATTTATATTATTATTATATATGTATATATATCACTAGGGGTCGTATTTACGTATCCATATTTCAAAGTCTCGATATAACAATCGGTTTTCGTTTCGAGTATGCGATTATTAGCAACGTTTCACGGCCATCAAGGAGGGTAGTGTAGGTCCTTTCTAGATGTCATCGTGAACGTTATTGTGTGTTGTGCCACAATGACTGACGGGGTACCACTCACTCGTATTGTCATCATTGTCACGACGACTGGAGCTATAGCACTCACCCGAGAGTATTCGTTAGCGTTAGTTGTCTGCGTTTTGACACTTCACGGCCATCGAGGAGGGTAGAATAGGTCCTCACTCAATGTCATCGCGAGTGTTAGTGTTTGTAATGTGATGTAGTGATAATGTATTGCGAAAATATGCGATTGTCCTTCGAATAGCGATGTATGCGATATAATTACATTATGATCCGAATCTCTGGTGCTAGGTGTAACGAGTATATCGAGTAGTAACAACGCACGGAAGTGCGGGTTGTTACAATACGTCTGGTATAGACAGACCTGTATACACATATGTACTTGCATAATACACAGGTGTATAAATCTGGTTTATACAGACCTGTGGGAACAAGATGTAATAATACATAAGTGTATAAGTATTGTATATACTGACCTATATACACATATGTTAAAAAACATAATTTAATTACATTTAATATTTAATTTTAAAAAGAACATAAGAGTTTATTTAAAAAAACATTAGCTCTTCAATCTCTTAGAATTAAAATAATAGATAAATAATTAAAAGTAAGTGAGAGAGAGAGAGAGAGAGAGAGAGAAAGAAAGTTAAGAGATGAGAAAATTAAAGGATTTTAATTAAAAATACTTGACTAATGTCAATTTTACCTTTTTAATCAAAAAAAATGATCAAGAGTTAGGATAAAATGAGAATCACCTTGAGTTGCGAGAACCATGAGAACTAGGCTTTACAAAAGGTTTTTCCAACTTTTTTTCTCAAAAATCTTTAAAAAAATCACTTGTTTCAGCAAAAAATTTTTTTTTTTTTTAAATGTCGCATGCCCAAATTTACATGAGGTGTAAAAAAATCATCGCCGAAACAAAATTTACATCAGTGCGTACACAAAACTTCCATCAGGCAAAACTAACGACTCGACAATTTTTTTTTGCTTTTTTACAGATATGTTTATAATATTTTCATCTACGTTTGTGCAAAAAATTGTGGCCCAACTCACGTGGGAAGTAAGAGTTCTCATGGTTCTCACAACTCGTGGTGGTTCTTAATTGAATCGAGGCCTATATGTATATATATATATATAGGGGACCGCTAAAATGAGAACCACCTCGAGTTGTAAGAACCGTGAGAACTACACCGTGCGGGGCGAGGTGGACCAATTTTTTTTTTCATAAACGTAGTTGCGTGTATTATAAACACATTTGTAAAAAAAATAAAAAAAAATGTCGTGTGTGTAGTTTTGAGCACCACAAGTTTGTGTTTACGGGTACCGTAAATCTAACCGGAAAATTTACGGGTACCGTAAACACAAACTTGTGGTGCTCAAAACTACACACACGACATTTTTTTTTGAATTTTTTTTACAAATGTGTTTATAATACACGCATCTACGTTTATGAAAAAAAAATTTGGTCCACCTCGGCCCGGATCAAAAAGTTCTCACGGTTCTTACAACTCGAGGTGGTTCTTATTTTAGCGCAATTCTCTCTCTCTCTCTATATATATATAGAATTAGGGTAAAATGAAAATTTATACGAGTTGTGAGAACTTAGAGAACTCGGCCTTACGAAAGGTTTTTTCAATTTTTTTTAACCAAAAATCATAAAAAAATAACTTCAAAAAAAACTCGTTTTTTTTTTTTCATTTACGGCAGCCGTAAATGCTGTAAAAAGTGATAGCATGCTTATGTAATCACTTTTTTACAACTGCTGTACTGTAAGGGGCCGAAAAACACCACTTCGAATTTTTTTTAATTGTTTTTACATCAGTCTTTTTTAACATTTTAATCTAGGGTGTGAAAAAATGGGGGCAAGACTCGCACGGAAAGACCGAGTTCTCTAAGTTCTCACAACTCGAAGTGGTTTTCACTTGATCTTGATCTTATATATATATTCTAAGGGTATATTTGGCATGGAGCTTTTAAGTGCTTTTAACTTTAAACTTTTAAGAAAAAACTCTTACTCAATAAAAATGCTTGTTTGGTTGAAGGAGCTTGAATCTTTTATGTTAGGAGCTTGAAGCTTTTGGTTGAATGCTTCTACTAGTAGCAATTAGGAGCTAAAAGCTTTTAGGGAAAAATGACTATTTTAACCTCTAAAGATATTGAAATTTTTAGTTATGTTTTTTAGTTATGTCCATTTTGATCATTTTATTAAAAGCTCTATCTACTCTGCCAAACACCTAAATATATCTAAAAAGCTACAGTCATCAGCTACCAGCTACAACTACCAGCTTCCAACCACCAGCCTCCAACTACTTTTGCCAAATATACTCTAAAGCTACAAGTTCACACAAAAATGCAAGTATCCAAAACTATGTATTGCGCATGCTAAAACTAAGTAATCATTCTCTAATTTCTACATTTCTAATCTTAAAGCTATAACATAAAATACGCAATTGCTTTAACATTAAATGCCTCCTAAAATTTATGAAACTAATTTAGTCAACTTGCGAATCTACCATGTCGACAGGAGACTAAGGGGCTGTTTGTTTAACTCCTAATAGTGGTGTGCAAAAAACCGAATTAACCGAACCATAATCGAATTAACCGACAAAACCGAACCTAAAAAACCGAACCAAAGAAAAAACCGGTGGGTCGGTTAATGATTTTTTTGAAAACCGAAAGTAGCGGGTCGGTTATGGTTATCATTTTTTTCCATACCCAGAATAACCGAACCAAACCGACATGTAATAAATCTTTGTTGGATTTAGGACTTTTCACCATATTTTTAATATTTGATGTTTTTTACTGAAGATTTTTAGTACTTATGGGTTTTTCATACCATTTTGTGGTTTTGTTTGAATGTTTATTTGAATTTATGGAATGTATCATATCACTTTATTTGAATATTCGATAATAATTGGTATTAATATTATAGACTGAGTAAATTGCCATTTTAGTCCCTGAGTTTTTGTCCAAATTGTCATTTTAGTCCAAATAGTTTTTTTTCTCCTCTGGGTCCCTGACTTTTCCATTTTCTTGTCATTTTGATCACATTGCCTAACTTAATCTAAAAACCAGGTTATAATCAGGGGTATTTTTGGCATTAAATTATTATGAGGTTTATAAATTATGTTGTAAACTACCCCTGGTTATCACTACACAACAGTTATGCCAAAAATACCCCTAGTTATAACCAGATTTTTAGACTGTGTTAGGCAATGTGATTAAAATGGCAAGAAAATAGAAAAGTCAGGGACCCATAGGAGAAAAAAAAAACTATTTGGACTAAAATGGCAATTTGGACCAAAACTCAGGGACTAAAATGGCAATTAACTCTTATAGATTCTATGTATTCTTTAATACTATATAATATACTAACATATACAAATATGCAATAACAATTTATTCCATGTTAAAAAAATAAGCTATTTTTAGCTAAGCTAAATACACGGTTAACCACCCATAACCGACCCACTATAACCATCAAAACCAAATAACCATAACCACCATAACCGATCGGTTATGGTTATCCAATAACCGACATCGCAGTTATGGTTATGGTATTTGGTCAAAACCGACCCAAACCGACCCATGCACACCACTAGCTCCTAATGAGGCTCTTAATGGTTCAATACTTAATGGTTTAGACTGTTTGTTTCGCTAGCAGATGTCTGAATGGTTCAGACATTTGCCTCTGAATGGTTGAGCATTATACTGAGTCTGAATGATTAAGACCTCTAATCTGAATTGGTCTGACATTTCTCTCTGAACGGTTAAGCATTATACTGACTATTAATGGTTCAGACCTCATACTGGTTCAACACTTAATGGTTCAGATCTCTTACTGGTTCAACACTTAACCATTCAGAACTTGCCAAACAACTCTTAACATATTTAGCTAAACGTATTCTTTGTTTTAACTGATGAGGATACGTCCTTGATCGGACCGAATCATCGCCAAACACAGAACCGAACTATAGCACATCAAGGTCGGACCGCGCCTCACGCCATAAACGGAACGGACAGACACATTGGTGCGGCATAACTAACTGGGCCCCAATTCCATAACCACCATGATAATGACTGGTCCGACCCTAACTAACTCGCCACGTCAGCACACCCAAAAACTATAAATACCCCACCAAGACTTCTAGCAAGGGGTAATCGCTACTTTCTCTCTCTAAACTCTCATCTCTCTCTCACTGATTTATTTTCATCTCACAAATACTTATTCTCACGCCCGAGCTTGGTCACAGAGAGGCCCCCCTCCCTGTGATGAGGCTAACGATGTGCTGTTTCCTTGTGATCTTGCAGGTTCTTTGCTTGGTCATCTGAAGCTCTGCTCTAACCAGGTCGGACCAACTGGTTTTGAGTCTTCAGTGGCGCCATCCCCTCGAATTCACACAATTCGTTTCCCTGTTTCTGTTCATTCGAAATTATGGCAGAATCAACGACAGCAGTCTCCACCAGCACTTTCCCATCTTACAATGATATATGGGAAGGAAACGCTGCCTCTACAATTGCATCAACAGCAGCTGCTGCCCCAGCGGCTTCGCTAGGATCAGCATCGGTTCCTCCAGCTGCAAATTCTGTAGGCGGAAGCTCTATCACCACGCTGTCTGTTACTGCTCCGGTCGCCACGCCACTACCTAACTTCGACAATGCCTTCCTTTTATGGAATGTCGATCTATTGCGTCAGTTACAGCAGCAACAACAGCGAGAGGAGATGCTGCAGAGCCTCCGAACGAACCTGTTTAGCAATGTCTATCCAGGGAGTAACCCCGTCTCCGTTGGAGCCTTCACTTCCGGTTCTCTGGTAAGTCCTATAATCTCCACTCCTATAACATGTGTTACACAATTTTCCTCGATTACGAGTGCTCCGATGAATAACGGTCTAAACGACCTGTTTCGCCAGGGATCTATGGGTTTAAACCCTCAAGATCAGGAGCTAATCATGCCATATCACCCCATGTCTATGACTTCCCAATCTAAGTTTACGTTACGGATCGTCAATGCCCCACTCCCAGCGAAGCTTAAGATGCCACCTACGCTGAAGTTTTACGACTGTACGTCCGATCCGGACGACCACATGTTCGCATTCGCCGGAGCGGCTAAGGTCGAACAGTGGCCTATGCCGGCTTGGTGTCATATGTTCGCCCAAACTCTCACCGGATCGGCAAGGGTTTGGTTTGATGGGTTGCCTGAAGGGTCGATAGATCACTTCGAAGATTTCCGGCGTATATTCCTGCAAAATTTCTGTCAGCAGCGACGTTGCAAGAAAGACATTACCGAGGTTCACCATATAAAGCGTCGCGACGGAGAGACCGTAGAATATTTTATCGATCGCTTCAATCGAGAAAGCATGCAGATAAGTGGAGCGGTTGATCAGCTCCGAGTCTCTGGATTTTATCACGGAGTTCGGAACAACCAGCTTGTGGAAAAGCTCCATGAATATCTCCCAAAAACCATGGAGATACTTATGGAGCGAGCTCGAGCCTTCGTTCGGGGAAAGAGTGTCTGCGACCAACCGAATGAAACCACAGCAAGAAATACCAAGGCTCGAACCACATCTTGGAGACGGAACGCGTCACCACCAAAAGATAGAGGCAACAGTTGGAATAGAAGTCGTGGTCCATATCAGAAGTCAGATCGAAGCAATTTCCGAACTGGAAACGTGCGTTTTAACACCTTCTCCGAGCTCACGAAATCGCCAAGTGAAATTCTTAGTACGGAAACTACCCGCTTCCCTACGCCGTCGAAGCAGCGACCTACCTCGGATAAGCACTCCAAGAAATATTGTGAATATCACTGAGACAAGGGTCATACGACTGATGAATGTTGGGCTCTAAAGCAAGAAATCGAAAAGGCCGTACTATCCGGTAAACTCTCTCATCTGGTGAAAGAAGTAAAAGATGGGAAGAAATCTGCAGCAGCAATCGATAATCCGAACACCGAGCCCGGAATCAATATGATCCGGTCGACCGAACCAAGAGGGGTAAAGCGGTCGAACCAACATATGGCAGCGTGGATGCATCAGCCAACATACTTCCCTCCGATCGATCCAGACGATGCTCGAGACGGACCAATTACAATTTCGGCCGTCATCGCCGGACATCTGGTCCGACGAATCTGTGTGGACGGAGGGAGCGCCTTTGAAATCATGTATCTGTAGTGTTTCCAGCAGCTGAACCCCCAAGTAAATAAGAGGTTGATTGAAGTCTCCACCCCTCTAATCAGTTTTTCGGGAGAGGTGGTTCGTCCGATAGGACAGATTACCCTTCCAACAACATTCAAAGATGGTGACAAAAGCAGAACCGTCCAGTTAACTTTTCTGGTTGTCGGCACTCATTCGTCGCATAACATAATACTCGGACGACCCGGGTTGCGAGCTCTTGGAGCGATTAGCTCGACGATACACGGAGCCATTAAATTCCCCACCGAAGCCGGGGTCGCCACTATTCTTTCGGAAGCAAACTCATTCGTGGCCGAAGTAAGACATGCCGCGGAAACAAGCTCCAAAAAGTCCTAAGTGCCTACAGAACTCTGGTCGATTAATCCGGATTTTCCCGAACAGCAAGTAGCTATTGGCCCTCAACTCCCAAAACGAACAAAGAAACTCCTATGGGAATTATTAAGTAATTCGATCGATGTTTTCGCGTGGAAGCATTCTGATATGCAAGGGGTTCCAAGGTCAATGGCACAGCATCATTTGAACGTAAAAGAATCAATCAAACCAATAGCACAAAGAAAGAGGCATATGGCACCGGATCGAGCCAAGGCGATTGCAAAAGACGTAAAGAGTCTCCTAGATGCCGGGATCATTCGAGAAGTCCGGTATCAAACATGGGTATCGAATCCCGTTATGGTGCGAAAAAAGGATAACTCGTGGAGAATGTGCATTGATTTCACTGATCTAAACGATGCGTGCCCGAAAGATTGCTTTCCGTTACCAGAGATTGATGAGAAGATTGACTCCGTTGCCACGTTCAGGTTGAAATGTTTCTTGGATGTGTACAAGGGTTACCACCAGATACAAATGGCGGTCGAAGATGAGGACAAAACAACCTTCGTCACCAACGAAGGAGTTTACTGTTTCACCAAGATGCCTTTTGGGCTGAAAAACGCCGGCGCTACGTATCAGCGTCTAATGAGCAAGGCTTTCAAGGACCAGATCGAACGAAATGTAGAGGTATATGTTGACGATATCGTAATCAAAAGTCATGATGAAACCGCCATGCTGAAAGACATACTCGAAACATTCACCCGACTCCGAAGCATCAACATGAAATTAAACCCCAAGAAGTGTACATTCGGGGTAGAAGAAGGAAAGTTCCTGGGAGTCATGGTCGGGTCAAAAGGTTTGCGAGCCAGCCCAGACAAGATTGATGTTGTTCTTACAATGAAGCCTCCGACGTCGGTTAAAGAGATTCAGTCCTTAAATGGACGATTGGCTGCTCTCCATTGGTTCTTGTCAAAAGCAGCAGACAGATCGCTCCCGTTCATGGATGTTCTCAGAAAAAGCTTTAGATCGGAGTTTAAATGGACGGAAGAAGCTGCACGAGTTTTCGAAGAGCTTAAAACTTATCTGGGCACTTTGCCAACTCTCACCGTACCGGAAAAAGATGAGGTACTAACGGTCTACTTAGCCGCATCGTTTGGAGCTATCAGTGCAGTGCTAGTTGCTCACCGAACTGGGGCGCAAATCCCCATTTATTACGTAAGCCGAACGCTAAAAGATTACGAAACAAGATACTAAAACTTGGAAAAATTGGCTTTGGCACTAGTCCATGCTTCGAGAAGACTTCGCCGATACTTTCAAGCCCACCCGATCGAGGTACGAACGGATCAAAGAATCCAACATGTTCTCCGACGGCCCGAAGTTTCAGGCCGCATGGCAAAATGGGCGATCGAGCTCGGCGCGTTCAATATCACCTACAGAACCAAAGGTCCGTTAAAAGGACAGGTGATAGCTGATTTTCTAGTTGAAATACCGGAGGAGAAAGAAATGGAACAAACCAAGAAAGCTCCAGTCAAACCCTGGTCTTTGTATACAGACGGGGCTTCGAGCTCCGAAGGGTCAGGAGCCGGCCTGATTCTCACCGATCCGGATGGCACGGACATGACGTACGCTCTCTGATTAGAATTCAAGAGCTCTAACAACGAAGCTGAATACGAGGCCCTGCTAGCTGGCTTACGTCTAGCAGCAAAAGTCGGAGCCAGAAATGTTGTAGCCCATGTAGATTCGTTACTTGTAGCAAATCAAGTGAACGGGGAGTACGAGGCAAGGGAAGCCAACATGATCGAATACCTTGAACAGGTAAAGTAGATTATGGCATCATTCGATTCATGTAGAGTTGAACACATCCCCCGCAGCAAGAACAAAAATGCCGATGCCTTGAGCAAGCTGGCGTCCGTTTCGTTCAGTCATATTGCCAAAGAGGTGAGGGTAGAAGTGTTAACCGCACCGTCAATTGTGACTCCTCGTGTTATGCAAGTAGAGGCCCCGATGCAAACATGGATGACACCCATAGTAAACTATTTGGTTCACGACGTCTTGCCAGTCGATAAAGCAGAAGCAAGAAAGATTCAAATCAATTCTCTTCAATACCAGATGCAAGAAGGCGGTTTATACCGAAAGACCTTCCTCGGACCTCTGTTAAAATGTCTGGATCCGGAGCAAGCCAGTTATATCATCAGGGAAATACACTATGGCATTTGCGGTATCCATGCCGGACCTAAGATGATCGTGACAAAGGTAAAAAATGCGGGGTATTACTGGCCCGGGATGCACGAGAGTGCAGTTAAGGAGCTCCAACAGTGTGATGAGTGCCAAAAGCACGCACCCATAAGCCTTCGAGCTAAGAACGAGATGATACCAGTAACTGCGCGTGGCCCTTTCAAAAGTGGGGCGTCGACATAGTCGGACCTTTTCCACGGTCGAGCGGAAGCGCCCAGTATTTGCTAGTCGCAGTGGATTATTTCACCAAATGGGTGGAAGCTCGACCGTTTACAATCATCTCCGGCTACAACGTAACGAGATTCTTTTGGGAACAAATCGTGTGCCGTTTTGGTCTTCCTCTCTATATTGTAAGCGACAATGCAAAGCAATTCGCGGAAAACCCGTTCAAACGCTGGTGCGAAAACTTGAAGATTAACCAAGTATTTTCCTCGGTTGCCCACCCCCAAGGGAACGGGCAAGTCGAGCAGATAAATCGAAGAATTGTTGATGGGATAAAGAGAAGGCTTGGTTACGAAGGCAAAGGTTGGGCGGACGAATTACCGAATGTGCTGTGGGCTCACCGAACGTTACACAAGACCAGTAATGGAGAAACACCGTTCAGTCTTACATACGGCATAGAGGCCGTGATCCCCGCAGAGATCGGACTCCCAAACCAAAGGTGTAAAACTTGGGAGGAAAATGAGCGTGAGCTCCGATCCAATCTTGATCTGCTAGAAGAGCGCCGGAACATCGCAGTGATCAAAGAAGCCCGATACAAAAAGAAGATCGAGAAATACTATAACGCCCGTGCCAAGCTCTACAAGTTCAAGGTCGGAGACTATGTGCTCCGAAGCAATGATGCGAGTCGCGTCGAAGCCCCTGGCAAGCTAACCCCAAAGTGAGAGGGACCGTACCGAGTCAAAGAGGCTAGTGAAAAAGGCTCGTACGTGTTGGAAAAAATTGATGGAACCCCAGTCCCCAGGACATGGAACGGGGTACATCTGAAGAAATGTTTCATGTAAACAGCCGGACACGGCCAAAAAAGATCGCTATTTCCTATTTTATTTTCAATTTCCATATGTAAGTCGGGAGGGTAATACCCCGAACAAATCTTTGATTTCCATGTAACCGGGAGGGTCTTCCTCGGATCTATGATTAAGTAATCAAATAAAGCGATCCGTACTTTTTTTTTAAAAGCATAGCATATGAATAAGTTCGAACGACATCAAAAAATGTGCACAAATGGGCCTCGACCCATGCCTCGCGCCGATCGAGAAGGCTTAAATAGTTCCAAAAATAGTAAAATCTATTAAGCAAACGGTCCGTACCTAGTTCGGTCCAACTACAAAAATTTACTAGGCAATGAAAGTCAACAAAAACTTCTTGCTAAAACTCAGTCACCAAAGTGAACCGAGAAAAAACCTGGTCGAACAGTCGAAGTTTGGACGCAAACTAAAAACTAAGTAGCCAGGAATGAACACCTGTTATCAAAATCATGATTTCATGCGTAGCAAGATAAACATATCAGTCAGATACCACGAACGAAAAAGATAAGTTGTACGGTTACATGCCAAAAGAAAAGGTTAAAATTGTGCGATTACAAGCCACAATAACAGTAAAACGTTGTATGACTGTTAAAACCAAATTTCAAGCTTCATAATCATCCTTTACAATGGGAAGCTGACTTTTCTGCTTGATGATAGACTAGGGTTTATCCACCAGTTCCGCCACCTTCCCAAGAACGGAGATATGGAAGTTATCAAAAGCCTTTATCGCGGCATTTAGAGCATCCTCAGCTCCCTTGTCATACCCTGGAACTTCTTCAGCAGAACGGACCGAGTTGTGGGCAGCTTTGAAACCTTGCTTAATCCCCTCATTCACTCCGACCGCATTGACATGGTTCACTAAGTCAGCAACCACCTTCTCCAACTCTGGGCTTTGATGCACCAGTTTGACCACCCACGCGACCCCATCTGTCAAGAACCATTGCTTGGTAAGCATGAGCTCCGACAGTTGGGCGTACGATTCAACCATTTCACCTTCACAACGAACCAACATCTCTTTCGCTTCGTCAATCGTCATTTTGTGCGACTCAATCGCCCTGTCACGAGCCCTTTCTAATTCATCTTTAACTGAAGAAAAATAAGATTCAATAAATAGGAAAAGGAAGCAATAAAAAATGAATTACGAACGTACCATCAATCAAGCGATGATAATCAGCCAAAAGCTGATCGTGAGATGTTTGCATTTCTTTCAGCTCAGCCGCATGCTTCTTCTCCGCACCAGATAACTTTTTCTCCAGATTAGAAAATTCCAACTTGAAAGCTTCCAAGTCCTGAAGGGCTTTGTCCCGAGCTTCATAAGCAGCCGCAGCCGAAGCCTGAGAAGATTTGTTAACTTCTTTTTCCTCCAAAACCTGTTCCTTCAAACGGTCAATCTGAGAACGGAGAGAAGATAGCTCCTGCTTTGTCTTCGACCGAACATTGTCTTCATTTTTTTAACTAGCAACTTCACGCTGGAGCTTGCAGCAAGTTGACTCCGACTCGATCCAACGTTTATAAGTCTCCACCACCAAAGAATTCGACTGGGCTTGATTCAGCATTAGGGCATTCCCAAGCTCCGGGCCACTCATCTTCCGATAATGAGAATGCTCAGCCGGAGTCCCCAAGTGAAATAATGCCATCTTCGCCGACAGAGCGTCCACAATCCTATCCTTATTCGTCAACGACCACTCCGGAACATACTTCTCCAACGCTCGAGCCGAATCCATGTCCTCAACGCCGCCCGAACCTAGCTCCCGGGACAAGAAAACAACTTCAGTGTTATACCATAAAGGGGAGGAAGAGGCACTATCCCCACCATCAATTGGTTTGGGGCTCGGCCTTGACACATTAGAAGCAACCCCCGTGGTAGGCTTACCCGAAGGAGAAGATTCGGTTTTCTTGAAAGACAAAGGATCGGACATATGGACATCTGTAATAACCTTGGTAGCCCCCCCTCCAAAAGACAAGGGGCTCAACGGAATGTTTACCGGACGATCCCTTGGGGTACGACCCCCGTGAAGATGAGCATCTAAATTCTCCAATATACCTCCGGCAGCAGAAAATTCGGTAACCTGATCGTCCTCATCATCTAGTGTGATGGTCTTGAAGTCTGTCTTTTTCTTCTTCACCTGCTTTGGTTTCGGATCGGACTTAGACGAAGTAGTCCGTCTTCTTTTCAGACTTGCCTGGGGACGCTCCTCTTCATCATCATCCTCATCATTGTCATCACCACCCTCTTTTACCCCTTCAGCACGCCCTCATTCGTCTCCAACAGAAAGATGGACCCCTTCGTCCTCAATAACAAACTTGGAGCCGGACCCCTTCGTCCCGCTCGAACTAGTCCTCTTACCCTTATCACCACCGACCACCATCGCATCCTGAGCCGGAACAGTGCCCACTGTTTGTGCCACGGGAGCCGAGCCAGAACCTCCTTGACCGGCTGAACCACCCTGATTATCTGGAGCCTCGGGTTCCCGAATCTGATAAAGATTCTCTTGCACAATGCTCAGATACGGGGGATCACCTTTCGGCGTCCTCGTGGCTCGGACATCGAATTCCTTGGAATCAAAGGATTTTAGCCTCAAGGCTTCTTTCAAACCCATAGCTGCACAAAAGAAAACAACAAATAATATCTATAGTCCGTCGCGACATAAAACGTGCAAACGAGCAAAATAATCAAAATAAATTCAAGAAACACCACAACTAACCCTTCTTGTTCCACTTGAGGGTAGGATACCACTCTGGTTCGGTCCAGATCGTACTGATCCGTCCCATGACGAGGATGTGTTCCGGATACTTCTGTATGCGTCCGGCTTCCTTGATCAAATTCGCGTATAAATCTCTATCGTATTCGAAGTCTTCAGGAAGGGGGGTGGAAGTTTGGATTTCTTTAATCTCCACGTCATAAACTCCGGAACGCACCGATCATCAACCAAGAAGAAGTGATCTTTCCAATCTTTTATACTGGTAGTAATCCACGTATAACAAGAAGAATTTTTATCCCTGACTTTGAAGGTGTACCAGCTACCGGACCAATTCAACTTGTAAAAAGCCCGGAACACATCCAAATCCGGGTCGGATCCCAATCCGCGACAAGCTAACTCAAAGTGACACAGCTTGGCAAGGCCGAAGGGGTTCATTTGAGTAAGGTGAACCTCGTGAAATAAAAGAACTTCGATCAAGAACTTCGTCAGAGGAAGACGATAGTTGCAGTAATCGAAAAGGCGAGTATAAATCCCTATTTTCCCCAGTACGAAAGGATAAATAGGCGTATCCTTTTCGGGGAGAACAGGGTGCAGTGAGGCAGGAATCGCGTATGTATCTATGTACCATTGTAAACCATTTCTATTCAAAATATTAAAACAACCGGATAGATTGCTCTTGTTCGACATAGTGAAGAGAAGGTACTAACCTGCTCAATGAACAGTTTAGCCTCAGATAAGGAAATGGAGAAGATGAAGTAAAAAGTAAAACCAAAAGTCACCTTTTTTCTCCCGTTTGTATATAGATAGAAACCGCCTTAAGGCAACTAATCAAGGGTTGACACGTCATGACAACTGACGCACATCAAGCGGGAAGAATAAAGTGACCGACGGTCACCCAGCAATAGGTCACCGCCCAAAAATTTAAAATTCAAAAAACTCAACAAAACGACAAATCAGGGATTCAGACCGCCAAAGTCACGCCGTTATAGTTCGAAGCTTTTATCTAAGAAACGCTACGAACTAGGGGGACTTGATGAGAATACGTCCTTGATCGGACCGAATCATCGCCAAACACAGAACCGAACTATAGCACATCAAGGTCGGACCGCGCCTCACGCCATAAACGGAACGGACAGACACATTGGTGCGGCATAACTAACTGGGCCCCACTTCCATAACCGCCATGATAATGACTGACCCGACCCTAACTAACTCGCCACGTTAGCACACCCAAAAACTATAAATACCCCACCAAGACTTCTAGCAAGGGGTAATCGCTACTTTCTCTTTCTAAACTCTCATCTCTCTCTCACTGACTTATTTCCGCCTCACAAATACTTATTCTCACGCTCGAGCTTGGTCACAGAGAGGCCCCCCTCCCTGTGACGAGGCTAACGGTGTGCTGTTTCCTTGTGATCTTGCAGGTTATTTGCTTGGTCATCTGAAGCTCTGCTCTAACCAGGTCGGACCAACTGGTTTTGAGTCTTCATTAACCAAAACCGATCTGATCCATCCATGCTACACTTAAATCCGTAAATTTTGTTAGGTTCATGTAGAAGTGATGAAAATTCAAAACACTATTGATTGCATCCTATCATCCTTTGGTATAGTGATGTACATATGATAATTTGATACCTTTTGAACCAAAATAATAACAAAAAGGATCATGAGAATGTAAAAACTAATCGTGTGAAAGTATATTGTGACAAGTACAAATTACTCCATGATTGAACATAAATTTGTAGAATATATTCATGACCATAATGAACCGTGTAATATGTATAAGAGATCAACATCAGAATCGGATTCAAAAAGAAAAAGAAAATTAAAATGGCATTGCAAGTGACATAATTATTCCTATGTATTCTCTTTCAGCGTTGTTACAACGATCCTAAAATTCAAAATAATAATTTATGTCATAAAATTTGTTATTTTTTTCTTTTGAAAAGACACGTGTAACTTGCATCTTGCTAATATGTTTTTGATATATTGTTTAGTTAAAAGAATATAAAAATACATGCAAGCCTATAACTGGTTTGATTACATGTTGAACCATGTTTATCACAACTTAAATACCTCATTTATAAAATCTCATATATATATATGATCAGCGACGGAAGTACGGAACTAGCCCAAAAATTTGGGTATCACAATTTTTTATTTTTTAGACCAGTTGTATCCTTTGTATAACAGAGACGAAATTGAGGGTTATTTTTAATTACACTACGAAAACAGAGTTAAGGGGTATTTTTACACTACAGAGATGGGGTTGAGGGGTAGCCCGTGCTACCCCTACTAACATTCTAAGTCCGCCCCTGCATATGATCTAATAAATATTAAGCCACACAAAATTGATAATAGCTGTGACAAACAAGCTAGTAAAAATATATTTTGAAAGGTAAATTTTATTCACAACGTCAAACCCCGAAAAATAAGGGTAGCTACACCAAACAAATACGTAACATCAAATTTACATCACTGTCAAGGTTGGTTATCGCAACTACACTTGCTGCAGTCCAATTGATTCATTATTGGCAGGTTGTGAAAGATGCAACCTGATTCAATCCCATAATCACACACCTTCAAGTCTATATAACTATATTTGAGCAAAACTTCACAAATTTCTAAACTAGTATCATATATCATTTTTCAATGAATTATAAGATCTATCAACAAACTAACTAAACTATAGGCTATCTAATTTATTTTCTTTCTAATTTAAAATAACACGTATCATATATCATTTTTCAATGAATTATAAGATCTATCAACAAACTAACTAAACTAGTATAATATGGAAAAGACAAGGTCACAAGAAGATTACATGAGTGGGCTTCTAATTGGGCCAATATTAGAAAACGTTTCAAAACAAAATTTGGTTCAATCTACACCACTATTTTTATCCATACGAGACCAAATTAATGAAACCCGAATCGATATGAGTGAAAATGATACATGGAATTACATTTTTTTAGTTTTTTTTTTCCTTTTGGAACGGCGTATAAGTTCACAAATAATTAGAACTCTTGATCCACTCATGAACCAATAGGAGTATTTCTTAAAATATTTTACTTATCATCTATCTATATATCTACCTATCTAAATATATACACATGTATTATTTATTACATCCGTATATCAAGTCAAAAAAACAAAGGTCAAAGGGATTGCGCCCCTTTAGAGGTCCTAAGCATAATTTGTAATACACATGTGTATAACGGTACGTAAAAATCTTTAGAATAGTGTGTTAAGTTCAACAAGTTTAATGCAATATTATAATGAGATCAGACAAAAAATTTGAGGGTACATCAAACATTGACAACGGTGCATCGACTTTGCATGTTTAATTTACTTTTGTATGTGTTTTAAAGCACATGTTTTATAATGTGACTTTAAAACTTTATGATGGTTCACTGTTGTAATGAGTTTTGAGAACAACGATATAAAGGTGTATCAAAACTATTACAATAGTGCCCCGATTTTGGAAAGGTTTAATACACTATCGTAATGGGTTATGATACACAGGTTTAAATTACTCTATTAAATCGTTTTAGTGGTGTGTCAACTTAATGACTTATTAGGTTTGATTCAGTATTATAATGATTTTTTATACATATGGATATAACTAGTATTTGAACCCGCACTTTGCGACGGGGTCGTAGGAGGGTGCTAGAGATGATGTATTGTTATCTGGTATTTCGCATGATTAATATAAGATCATTTAGGCTTTAATCTAAAGAACAATAATAATCAGCAAACAACACGCTAGCTTTAACTATAATAGGTTGACTAAAAAGGAGAATTAAATTTGTTACATGATGTATTGAAGGGTTAATATAGAACAAACAATGTTGCGACGGGGATGCGGTGAGAGTTCGATGGGGATCGCACACTATGACAAAGGATAAAGAAAATAAAAAAAAAGGTCGTAACATTAGCCAAAGAAATATTTACATGTGTTCGGTTCGTTGTAGTTGCGGCTCGATTGTGAACATCGTAACGACGCATAAGTACGTCGTAATTTAAATAAATCGTGATTGTACACCGGTATCAACCTTGTGAAAAATTCACATCGAAATATGAATAAAAATAAACATATTATTAATATTGTGTCGTAATGCGGAGTTTAACACTAAAAATAATATAAAAGTAATATTTATGTATTATAAATAATAATAAAAACTTAATATAAAAGTCACATATGAACTAAGAATAGTATACAATTGAAAATTTTAGTTTAAGACTTATTATTATTATTATTATTATTATTACTATATATTACTACTATATATTAATATTACTATTACTACTACTATATATTAATAAACGAATCGAAATGAATAGTGATTTTAATATTATAATAATATATAGTTTTTTTAATACTTTTATTATTTTAATATTATAATAATAGTTATTTTCTTTACTTTTTAACTTTAATCTTTTTTTAGTATCAGGGGTTGGGATAAGCTTGGTGTCAACCGGTATCGAACCAGTACTGGTATTGAAAATACCGGGACGGTCCAGTTCGGTATCAGTACATGAAGGTGAAAACCGGCACTAATACAGAAAACGCCAAAAGTTGTTATGCATGAAAGTAGTTACAAATGTGATATGGATATATATCTTCAAACAAATACCAGCATACCAACAAACTTTATGAATGTAGATGATATATCCAATTATTTAATTAGTATGTAAATGATTGCTAATTAAAAAACGAAATCTCTAGATTGATACATGTTATGCTTCTTTGATACTTTTTGGTTATGTAAATGATTGCAAGAAACAAAATATCTACACAAACAGACGTTACTCGTTTATTTAGTGTTTGACCCAAGTAACATTGGAGCTAAAGTTATCAAAGGACATGTGTTAGTTACATGTTTATAATGAAGAATATTTATGTAAATATTTAAAATTTTAGTATCTAAGACACTAGATAGGTCATGTTCAAGTCTCTATGTGAAGTAATAAGACGTGATCAATCATATGCATATATAATTAGGGTTGAGTTCATTTGAGAACTCATAATATTGTGAGAACTTACAGAACCCTTCTACACCTTTAGATCATTTGATCAATGGTTTATATTAGTAATGGCATTCATGTAATTAATCTAATTTTAAAAGACATTTTAATAAGTTAAAAAGGGTATTATGGTAAAATTCAAAATATAAGTTCCTAAATTATCTCTACATCTCAACCGTAATTATCCCCAGATTTTCTTTTTTCTCACTGTTAAAAGATCAGTGCGTTTTTTTTCCAATTAAAGTTTGAATACCTGATGTTTATTCTTTAGATTTGAAGCTTAAGAGACTGGGAATAAAGGAAATTATAGGCAAACAAATATTAATAGGAGATTTCTTTTTGGTTTGATTTCTGTTGATTCAAACGAACCCACTTTTAGCACCACTTCACATGAAGCTATTTTACATAGGTTAATTGTATATTACTTTATTTTCTTATCAAGTTTATTTATCTTGAATATGAATAGAAATACAAAGTATATTTTAATTTTATACGTGGGTTATGTGTATAAAATACATGAGGATACAATTACATATATGTAAATAGCTTTACTTGCACATGTAAATTAACGTTTACATATATGCAAATAGATAACCAATTTGAAGATTCACATATACGTAAATACACAAATTTGCTACTTACATATGTGCTGGTATTCAAATACACAAACAACTCCTTACATATGTATTGGTAAAATTTTCATATATGTAATACTAAAATTTATTTTTTAAAGTATTTAATATTACAAATAAATTTCAATCATTAAAGTGTAATTTATTTTAGCGAAACATTATAGATAACCAATTTGAAGATTCACATATACGTAAATACACAAACAGCTACTTTCATATGTGTTGGTAAAATTTTCATATATGTAATACTAAAATTTATTTTTTAAAGTATTTAATATTACACATAAATTTCAATCATCAAAGTGTAATACATTTTAGCGAAACATTATAAATCTATTAACATCATAAATCTACGAAACAAAGTTTAATCATTATATATTATACTTAGTATATGTGTAATGAAAAGATTTATGTATATGTAAATAACAAATGTGTTGATTAGATATATGTAACTACATAATTGCACATATGACATTACTAATTATATTTATGTATACCTGAACATCAATTACATATGTGATGGTAATTTTAACATGTGTATACAGTGTATTTGTAATAAATACAAGCTTTCCGTTGCAGATGTAAAATTGAGAAAAATTAGAAAATGAGTCAAATACTAACTTTTGAGAATGAGAGAAACAAGGGTAGATATAAAACATGTGATAATTTGCAATATCTAAATTTACTTATATACCCTTTATTAATAAAATAAACAGAAAATTAAATGAAATAAAATGAGTGGCTGTAAAGAGTTCTGCAGGTTCTGTAAATTTTTTTGGTTCTGAAATGATCTTGATCCTATATAATTATATATATATATACACAAAGATCCGTTAGGAACCACCCTTTATTGCGAGAACCGCGAGAACCAGTGTGAACACAAACAGTAATTCCTAAAAAAATCTAAAAAACACCCAAAAATTTTTATTTTTTTTTTACTATTTTTTTTGAAAAAATCGCAATATTTTGTTTATAAAAAAAATAAAAAAAAAATTTCAAAAAAAAAAAAAAAATCGAGTAACAGTTATCTATGCACATGTGCATATGTATCGTTTCTTTGTCAAATTCCGTAATTCATTACAAATAATAGTCAATTGCACTTTCATTTACACTACCACGTGTAATACACTACTTTTTACGTTAACAATGTTAGAAATGCACATGTGCATTTATATGTATTAACAGGAAATAAGGTGTTTTGGTACACTACTTTCTCTTCCATCCATAATACACAAGCATGCACATGTGCATTTTTGTCATTTCTTTGACAAATTCCGTAATCATTACACATATTAGACAATTGCACTTTCATTTACACTACCATATGTAATACACTACTTTTTACATTACCAATATTAGAAATGCACATGTGCATCATTAGGTATCAACATGAAATAAGGTGTTTTGGTACACCACTTTGAATACACTTTTCCTTTCATCTATCATACCATCCATAATACACTACCATTACCTCCTACCATCCATAATACAATACCATTACCTCCTACCATCCATAATACAATACCATTAACAATATTTTCACTTTATTACATGTATGTAAACACCATTTATACTATCCAATCAACATATTACATAAAAATTGACAACTATAACCAACCATCAACCACTAGATATAACTAACCAAAAAACATGTATATAGGCCTACTTCTCCATTCAAAATCACAAACTTTTTGTACCAAAACACGTTATATCATGGTTATACCTAATGATGCACATGTGCATTTTGAATATTGGTAATGTAAAAAGTAGTGTATTACTAATGGTATTGTAAATTAAAGTGCAATTGTCTATTCCTGATAACGTATTACCGAATTTGTTGAAGTAATGATACATATGCACATGTGCATAGATAACTGTTACTCGGAAAAAAAAGTTTTTTTTTTTTTTATGGTAACGAAATATAGCGATTTTTTTTTAAAAAAATATTAAAAAAAATAAAAAAAAATTTTGAGTGCTTTTTTGATTTTTTTTAGATTTTATTTTGTGTTCACATTGGTTCTCGCGGTTCTCGCAATAAGGGTGGTTCTCGCATGAATCTTACCCTATATATATATATATTATATATATATATATATATCAGTCGCTTCTGATTTATTAATATCACATATGTATGCATATTACAAAGATAAGACTAAACAAATGGATCACATCATGACATTTTTAAAACATTTATGTATCAAAAGCTTTTATAAAACCGACAAGTATAAATCTAGAAAGGGTTGTTCTAGGTCCCTTAAGTCTTGAAGATCCATTACAAAGAAACTGTTTTTGGAAAGGCCATGTGAGCCTAGTTTTGTGTTGACCCCTACATATATGATCCAATAATTATTAGACCATGTGTAGTGGTACACATGAATAATGCCTCCACCCATGGGCATTGTACGACACGTGTTATCCCAGTCAGCAAAGGGGCATTATAGGCGTTTTTCACAAATAGGCGTAGTGGGATAATGCCCAATAATGCCCCATCAATGATTATCCAATTATTTAAAAAAAATAAAAATAAACTAAATAATATTTGTTGGAATATTCTTATTGGCCAAACAAGAATTGAGAAAGCATGCATGTGGCGTGATTTAAATAACGCGCAGGAGCAATTTTTGAAAAAAAACGCCTAAACACGCCTAGGTGTAGTGGGGGGTGGGCATGTTTGGGCGTTATTGGTGAGGAAAAACGCCAAAATTGATACCACTACGGATGGTCTTAAGCCACACAAAATTGATAATAGCTGCGACAAACAAACTAGCAAAAACATTTTTTTAAAGGTAAATTTTATTCACAATGTTAAACCCTGAAAAATAAGGATGGCTACACCAAACAAATACATAACATCAAATATACACCACTGTCAAGATTGGTTATCGCAACTACACTTGCTGCAGTCCAATACTCCAATTGATTCATCATTTGCAGGTTGTGAATGATGCAACATGATTAAATCCCATAATCACACACCTTCAAGTCTATATAACTATATTTGAGCAAAACTTCACAAATTTCGCATGGCAACATGTAACTTGCCCATCAAAAAATGTTCTCAACCCTTTCTCGATGTAGACGTTAAATTTCGACGCCTTCTAAAAGATGCGGGATATCTTAGAAGAGCATGTCATCATCAAGATGTATAGTAAAACCATTTTTTTGACACACCACTAAAACGATTTAATAGAGTAATTTAAACATGTGTATGATAACCCATGACGACAGTGTATTAAACCTTTCCAAAATCAGGGCACCATTGTAATCTATTGATATGTATGCACATTACAAAGATAAGACTAAACAAATGGATCACATCATTATCATTTTTTAAACATTTATGTATCAAAAGCTTTTATAAAACCGACAAGTATAAATCTAGAAAGGCTTGTTCTAGGTCCCTTAAGTCTTGAAGATCCATTACAAAACAAAGAAACTGTTTTTGGAAAGGCCATGTGAGCCTAGTGTTGTGTTGACCCCTATACATGGTGCCTAGTGGTCATTGTTTATGATGGACATACCCATGTGCACAATCACATGTTTGAAGAAAAACATTGGTTGGTAATATAGACACTTGTTGAATATAATATAAAGCTACACTTTCTTTCTTGAATCTTGGTTTGGGACACACATTTAACTATTTAAGAGACAAGTTTGGTTCTTATGTCTTGCTATTACCATTTGGAGAAAAAAAAAACACAAAACAGTATTATTATTATTATTATTATTATTATTTTGCATAGTTATACGCTATATTTTAGTATATTCATACATCAGTTTTCATGTCAGAAATTTATAACTCTATATAGTCATGTAATACATGAAATTAGCTTAGGTGTTTGTATATCATAAATAATGTCATAAATCTTTCAGGTTTGATCAAGTTTTTTACTTTTCCTATTCATATACACATTTTTTTTGGTCACACTTCACCTGTTCATACATTCACTCTTCATCAATCTATTTATTTTATCTTTAAATAGTTGGTTAAAGTTGTGAATGCAAAACATTCCTAATAATAGGTGAAAATATTATTTCATTTATGTCATGGTTGTAGTCTTGTAGATGTACAATATGATTTGATATGTTTATTGACATATAACTGTCTTAGATACATGATATTTTCATTGTCTACTCTTATTATTTATATTTTAGTACATAAAATCCTTAACCATGTCACACTATAAGTTAATGATAAGTGACATGTTCGTTTCCGTTTTCACAAACCATTTTCCCACATTACCATTACTTCATGTATTTCCATTGTTTACTATTTTTATGGTTATTATTAGTTAGTGTTTAAAAGAGTGGGTTAGTGGTTTATTTTCCTTTTATTTTGTAAGTCTTAAGAATGAAATGAATTAAGTCTTTCTCTCTAAATATTTTTCTAGTTTCCATCTATTTTCTTGAGAGTTTGACCCACTTTAACGGGTTATCTATCAAACCAAATGGTACACATCATTTGGTATTAGAGCAGTTTTGATCCACTCCTATGGACGCTCGTAAATGGAAGGCTTCAATTTATCGGATTGAGTCGACTCTGCTTGAAATAATCAATCTTCTAAAAAAGGAGTTCCAAAGATGCGCAACCTCACCCATTTTTTCTACAACACCACTTGTTTCCGTCATCGCACCGCCAACCTTGTCAATTGTTGCCGCCTCAACACTACCAACTTCCGTTCTCGTACCATCACCTCCACCAGCATTCGTTTCCACCATGACACCGAAACAAGCTTCCGCCACTACATCAAAAACGACGGCTACAAAAAAGATGAAATTCGCATCGTTCAACATGACAAGCGAAAGACGCGTATGGCACCCACCATGGCGACCCGTTGAGACCGCACCAAATGCAACCAGAAGAATCGAATGGCGACCATCGTGGCAAACTCTTTTCGTTCTTGAGGAAAAGAACATTTTGAAGCTCTGGGGAATGATAAGTGCCATGTTCGATTCCGTTTTCACAAACCATTTTCCCACATTGCCATTACTTCATGTATTTACATTGTTTCCTATTTTTATGGTTGTTATTAGTAAGTGTTTAGAAGAGTGTATTAGTGGTTTATTTTCCTTTTATTTTGTAAGCCTATAAAAGGCATCCATGGTTTCCTTATAATTATGAATAAAATGAATTAAGTCTTGAGTTTCTCTCTAAATATTCTTCTAGTTTCCATCTTATTTCTTGGGAGTTTGACTCACTTAACGGGTTATCTATCAAACCAAGTGGTAAACATCAATTAATGCTATATCAACTAAGGGGTTGTTTGTTTGCATCTGAATGGTTCCATTCAGAGGCAAGCCTCTGAATCGGTCAGATGTATGGGTGTTTGGTTCACCAAAACATCACCTCTTAATGAAACCATTCAGATCTGAATGGTTCAGCGATATTTGACATCTGAATGATACTTGTGACGATTCTGCCCTAACAAAACAACCCATCTTCCACAGCCTCCTCTCCTTTCATCCACAAATCTCCACCACTGTCACCTCCTCTGCTCCTCCACATAGCCACCGTCTCCTCCTCCACTGCTCCTCCACAGCGTCACTGTCACCTCTTCCTCTGCTCCTCCACATCGCCACCGTCTCCTCCTCCTCTGCACCTCCACAACGCCACCGCCTCCTCTGCTCCTCCACAGCGCCGCCGCCGGCCTCCTCCACACTGCCACCGTCCATCACGTTTGCAGCAGGTATTTTGATTATTTCACTTTATCGTAGGTTTCATCAATTTTGAGCTTTTGTTTATTGAGAATTTGTGGTTATGATAGTTTAGAATTAGAAGTTTTGTAGGTTCCATGTTTGCAGCAGTTTTATGGTTTTGTTTATTGTGGGTTTCATGTTTTTGAGGTTTGTTTATCGAGAATTTGTGGCTTATGACAGTTTAGAATTAGAAATTTCCTAGGTTTTGAATTGTACAAGTTTTGTGGCTTATGCAGTAGTTTTGAGGTTTTGAATTGTACAAAGAAATTCAGAGGGGTAAAAGTGTCATTTTACACATTCATTCAGAGGTGCAACCAAACAACACTTTACTGGTTCAGCACTTACTGGTTCAGAGCCTCTTACCCATTCAGACCTCTTATTCATTCAGCACTTATTGGTTCAGATGTTGCCAAACAGCCCCTAAATTAGTGAGATAAAAATGCATCATCTTTGATGAGATTTTACCTGCTTTCTTCCAAAAACATATTTGTGATATTTGTGAGTGTGATTCTTAGGGTGTGTTTGGTTCGCATAATTAAGTTGAATTGCAACTCGAAGTTCATTTCTTAATGTGTTTGATTCATAAAATTTAAGGGAATTGGAATATTAATTCCATCATGTGTTTGGTTGACAAATGAACTGAAATTGTTACTGGGTCCACCAAAGTAGGTTGGGGTGGCAATGGAGGAGGTGGAGGCAATGCCTGTGGCGGCCGATTGGTGGTTGTGGCAATGAGGCCTATGGGGAGTGTGTGGGGCGGCGTCATCGACGGTGGTGTGACCGGTAGGTGATGCCCATAGTGATAGATTGTAATTCCTTTTTAAAAGTTTTGCCTCCCAAATTCAAATTCCTTTTATAGATTTTGATTCATTTGAATTTTAAAATCTTTTAACAAATTTTTATTTCCAAATTTTATTCCTTTAAGTTCCTATTCCTTTAAAAAAAATTAAAGTTTTTGCAATGTTTTAAAAACTGGTTCAAACCGGCCGGTTATACGGATTGATCCGTCCGGTAGAACTGGTTAAACCACCAAATACACTCGATTAAACTGTTTCTGAACCAAATCCGGTACGATTTAAAAACTGGATTTTAAAACATTGAGTTTTTGTGAACAATTGTACCTTTATGGTGACATGGTGATTTATGTCGGTTGTTGGGCGATTCTAATGCACATGTATATACTATAGAGGATCAAGACTTGCAGCAAAATAATTTATTGTATTTTTTTACATGTGAGAAGAAAATTTGAATAAAGGAACACGTTTTTTTTAAAACGGCAAAACACTTTATATATATATATATGGGAAGGTTTATTTGAGAATAAATTTAATGTGAGAAGAAAAAGAAGAAAGGGTATATTAGTAAAATGCTATTTCATTTATAACTATATCATTAATTTTTCTCTCTTTAATTAATTAGTCAACTAATCATTAAGTATCCTACACATAATCTACAAAAGCTACACATATCAAAATTTTCCTACATATACCCTACACATTATAGAATTTTATCCTACACAATCGAAATTTATCCTACACACCTCGAAATATATTCTACACAACTCGTAATATATCCTACACAACTAGTAATTTATTCTACACTTTAAATTAAGGTTTTTTTTTTAATTTGGAAAAAGTATATATTTTGAAGAGGAGTTACAAATTTAATTTAGCTAGTTATTAAAGGGGAAGAATACAAATTAATGATTTATGTAAGTTTACCAATATACCCTTATATTAAAATTAAATACAAATATTAAATGAAGTAAAATGAAGCATTCTTATTGGTTGAAACTTCTTCTTTTTTCTTCTTACAAAAAAATTCTTCTCATTTGAACCCTCCACTATATATATATAAAGAGCCAGCAAGAAGTTGAGAGACAAACAATAAAACAAAACGGGAACAAACGAACAGAAACAAAACAATTACATAATTTATGAAATGTCAAAATCTAACCATTTCTCCCACTTCGGCGACTTGAGCTTCGATCTATTATAAATCCAAAGATAAGCGTCTTCTTTAATTTGTTCCACAGATTTGGAAACCGGAATAAACTTGTCTTCAAAAGTTTTCGTATTTCTAGCATTCCAGATCCTCCAAACCGTTGCTAAGGCAATGGTGTACACCGTCTTCTTCCATCCCGCATCGCCAGGCTGGTTCTTGATGAAACCGATAAGATCCTCAAGGCTGCAAATGTTATCAGGGAATCCAACCCGCACCCAGGCCAAGATGGTCCACCATATACACTTAGCCCAAAGATAATTCACAAAAATATACATCGGGTCTTCGTCACTAATGCCGCACCGAGGACATAAGGCGTCGTTTAACGGAACACCTGTGTTCAGAAGACCCACTTTCGAAGCAATTTTGCCAAGTAAGGCCCTCCAAAGAAGGAAATTGGTCTTCGGAGGGGCCCAGGAATTCCAAACGAAAACAACAGGCTCGATAACTCCCTCATTGCTTGCCTCCTCGATGTCTAGCCAGACTTGTTTAACTGAGAAGGAACCATTGGGATCATTATTCCACGTCCAGTTTGCCCCATTCTGAATAAGCTTTTCTTTGATGTTTAAACCAAATTTTGCAAGCTCCGACTCCATCGCGACAATGTCCTTCCATACCCCCGGGATCGTCTTTTTTTGGGGAATGAAAGAATGAGGATTATTTGCTCCGTTGACACTGTGTATAGCTCGAATAATTTCAGCCCACATCTGGTTCGGTTTCTCTTTAAACCTCCACCACTACTTAGTTAACATCGCTTTACTAAATCTGTGGATGCCTCCTAGACCCATTCCGCCGGCTTTTTTAGACTTAAGTAAGAATTCCCAACACAACCACCTCAATTTATGACCCGTAGCCGATTTACCCCATATGAAGTCTCTCCTTATCTTCTCGAGTTTATTTAAAATACATCTCGGGGCAGCAAACAACGAGAGGTAGTAAGACAGAAGACTACCAAGAACCGACTTAGCGAGAGTCATTCGACCGGCAAAGGAGAGATGCCTAACTTTCCATTTAGACAATTTAGACGAGAATTTATCAATCACCGGTTTCCAAAACGTCGCCCTTTTCATATTGACTCCAACGGGAAACCCCAAATACATAAACGGTAGGGTACCAACTCCACACTTAGCCAAAGCCGCAAATTCAGCCACTTCAAAATCAGAAATCCTAATCCCGTAAATCTTGCTTTTTTGGCGATTCACTTTAAGCCCGGAAACGAGATTAAGCCACCTCAACATCCGATTCAAAGCAATAATATTGTGTTCTGACCAGGCACCAATGAAGATCACATCGTCGGCATAACACAGATGAGAGATGGTCGGGCCACGGTTAGGAAGCTTACATCCCTGAAATAGCCCCAAATTACAAGCCCTGTTCATAAACAGGCTAATAATCTCCATAGCGATAACAAAAAGGAAAGGGGAAAGGGGGTCATCTTGCCTTAATCCTCTCTTGAATTTGAATTCTTTTGTTGGCGATCCATTAACAAGAATAGAACCCCAAGCGAAATCGAGACACCCCTTAATCCAAGAAACCCATATCGCCGGGAAAGCCATTTTCTCCATCATACGTAATAGGAATTTCCAATTAATTGAATCGTACGCTTTTTGGAAATCCACTTTAAAAACAAGCAACTTCCTTTTGGACTTTTTAGCCCATGCAACAACTTCATTTAAAATGAGCGGGCTGTCTAAAATATTCCGTCCTCCCACGAAAGCCAATTGAGTAGGAGAGGAGATCTCATTCATAACTAGCTTGATTCTGTTCGCCAAGACTTTAGCTAAAATTTTATATAGCGAACCCACTAGAGAAATCGGGCGAAAATTAGCTAGCTTCTGGGGATCTTTCAATTTTGGAACTAAGGCGATAAAGGATGAATTACACCCACCGCTTAACGAGCCATTCTGGTATTGTTTAAAAAAGCCATAATGAGGGGTTTGAATTTTTCCCAGAACACTTTAAAATTTTTTAAAGAAAAGCCGTCCGGACCCGGGGCTTTCCCACCATCACAGCTTTTCACAGCCAACAAGACTTCCTTATCCGAAAACCTCTCAGAAAGAATGACTCTGCTCTGCTCAGAAATAATCGGAAGACCGTGGTTAGTGAAATCCGACCTTTGTCTGATAGGCTCTGAAAATTGTTTTTTAAACCACTTCTTTATTTCATCTTTCAATTCCGGAGGGTCCATAATAAATCTGTCATCGAATTTTAGCCCATTGATCCTGTTTCTCAACGCATTTATCCCAACTATTCTATGGAAATAAGCACTATTTTCATCCCCATATTTCGTCCAGTTGACCCTAGCCTTTTGTTGGATGTCCTTAGCTAGATAAGACTTCAATTTATCAACTTTAACTCGGAGCTCGGCTCTGGACATTTTTTATTCTTCCGATAAAGGGCTGTTAATGGCTTTTAATTCAATTTTTTCTATAGACTCCATTTCTATTGAATCCTTGTTAATGGCTGCCGAAACCTCTTTTCTCCATACCTTTATGTTGGACTTGATGCCTTTAAGAATATTAAGGAGGATCACATCCGAATAACCCCCAGCACCCACCCGTCCTTACTGGCAGCTGAGTTCACGGCTGTATCGACGATTTCCGTCAGTTTCTGATCTCCGATCCAAGAGTTAAAAAATTTGAATGGGATGGGTCCAAAATCCACTGCCGAACAAGACAGAGAGATCAGACAATGATCCGAGAAACCCCTTTTATGAACTTCAACTTTAGCATTAGGCCAGGTACTCAAAAACAGATCATTCACTAAGAACCTATCCAATTTACTCAGCTCTAACCTTCCCCTTAAGATTACGGATCCAATGGCCTTTCCTGGGATCCGACACCCCATTTATATTAACAGAAATATAATTCATTGATACCTATTGGCTTCCAGCTCCCCACATATCAACTTCTTCACATGATTATCAAAACCTTCTACACCAATCCCCAAACATGCCCCAAATTCCATCGTTCGAGCCGTTTCTTCTTTAACATTAAGTCGGATCTCTACTTCTTCCGGGGACGACGCCGAGGTTTCTCCATGATTTTCCATTTCTCGTATCATGGTTGTTGGCCCTAATAACCTCATTCTCTAGTCTGAAGATTTCTTCCAAACTGAAAGGGTCCGAACTATTCACGTTATCCAGATCCCGATTAAGGTCTAGGATATTTAAAGCTTGGGTGTATCACCTCGCAAAAATCATGTCCAATAAAGTAAAGACACGTGTCATAAACCCTAAACGTGTAATAAGTTGACTTTTGAGGGACTGAAGTTGACAATCAGTAAAAAGGCGCATGCAGAGGGACTAAAAGTGTCAACATACTAAAACTATACCTCTGAATAACCTTACACGATGTTCGTATTCTTAAACAAGTGAATTATTGGGCGTGAGAAGCCATTTGTGAAAAACAAGTGAAAGATATAAGACGAAGGGGTTAAATGTATCAACATGTTAATTCTTACCTCCTAGTGACCTTTTAACAAACCTGGAGCTTCGTAATGTCCAATTATAATTCTGAGAACGCTAAATGATAATTAGATAAGGTTTCGGCATAGTTGTTTATTAGTTGTGCAAAATCTCAAGAAAAAAAAGGGTTAAAAGCGTCAACGAGAGGAATTAGTGCCTTTCAGGTAATCTCTAACTGAACGAAAGCCTAACGACGTTTGTTATAAGTCTCAAGAGCCTTAAAAACTAACTTTGGGGGTCAATAGTGCTAAAAATGAAAGTTATTCTAAGTAAATAGGGACCAGGGACTGAAACTGCCAATTCTGAAACTTGTTTTACCGGAGCCAAGGAGCGTCGCGGGCCACGAAGGCCACCCTTAACTCTTTCGCGGGCCGCGAGAAAGTGCCCAGTAACAGAATAATGGACAGGTGCATGTTGCAGCCTTCTAAACCGCCATTGCATGCCTTATTCTGGAAACCAAGGCTTGTTTGATGGTTTTTACTGTCACCTTAACACCTGTAATCATCTGGGAACATCTCTTAACACCTGGAGAGATCTTGTGAGACTTGTTTCACTATAAATAGAGCTCATTCTTGAGCTTTAGAACTTGCACCTTCAAAAATTTCATATCTTCTCTTGCTCTGGAGATTCCCAGCTGAAGGGAGACTCCCACCTGAGTTCAAAAGTCAAGCTAGGACCTTGTGTAAGTGTTCTTAGCTTCTGCCATTAAGCTTTTAGGCTTTTATAGCCGAAAGTCAAAATTACCGCAAAACGGCTTTGACTTTTAGTTTAAACCTTAACGGTCCAGCCATTGTTCGAGGAGAATATGGCTACATGATCGTAATTAGGTAGGTCTTAATCCCTCAAAAGGGCACCTCCTAATTCCCACGTTTACTTAGTTAATTGTCGGGTCAAAGTAATTAATAAAAAGTCAAACGGGTCAGTTTTTTTTTTTTAATAAAATCAAATCTAATAATGTGGAAGTTATAAAATATATTTTGTCACTTTAATAACTTGGTAAATATTCTTAGAATATCTCTAGGCATGTTCAACCTGACAATTCTGAGTTTAGGCTCGGTTCGCAACCAAAAGTCGCTAAAGTTGACTTTTGCTTTGACTTTCAGTTCTGACCCGAATTAGCTTAGTTTCTTTATGCATTAAGGTTCCTTTGTGACCATATTATGTAGTAGTATAACCCTCTAAGGTTATATTACATGGTCCCTTAGTAATCTGAGTTTATTTACTTGATTCCGTTATTATGCTTAATGTTGACTAAAATGCCCTTTTGTTCAAAAATGAGATTTTTAATAAAAATAAACATGCAAATGAATTATATTCTGATTAGTAAATTTATTTAACATATTTTGGCAATTATATTCTGGTCATAGATTGGACTTGCATAATAAATTGCAAAACATGCTTCATAAAGGACTAAAATACCCTTATGCATGCAAATAGAGTTTAAACGTAATTTTAACATCAAAACTCATTACTCACTGATATGATATCATAATTACGACTAATTGAGATTCTAAGTCAGACTACTTACTGAGTTTATGCATAAGTTTCGTATTATATTAATAAATAACGATTATGCCCTTTTTACACATAAAATGAATTTTAATAAGATTAACAAGCAAGAATCTTTTTGTCACTGATATAATATGATAAATACATTATATTAACCATTTAAAGCTGGTCATAACCTCAGAAATTCTTAAACATCGAAATAATCGTCATTTATCGATTTTTACGACATTAAGGTGCATAGTATGGTTTTAAACCATACTTAGCACCCAAAAATTTTTACCTACTGATTTTATAAACCATTTCTAATAATTTTACAGTAGGTACAAATTATGAACTCATAATCCCAAATAAGTCCTTATAACTACGTGTTAAATGACCAAAATACCCCTATGGTGCATAGTTTGGTCATAAATGGTAAACCACACATATATATGATATCCTACTGTTATTATAGCATAAATTAAATACTTTTACAGAAGGTTTATGACCAGAACCTCAGTTTGCATATAAACCCTTTCTATAAATCATAAAATGACCAAAACGCCCTTTTGAGGCTTAATTCATTTTTAAAATCTTTTTGGGCATAATTAATGATACCCTACTGATATCATAACATATATTAAGCATAATAACTTATGGAACTTGCACCTGACTCATCCGGTTACCCGTTTATGCTTATACGCGTACGGTGCGGTTTATGTGACTAGTTTGCATAAATTAGCCGAGACGGGTTAAACCTTATCATTTTAACTTCAAATTCCAGAATGTATATAGTTTACCCATATTATACAAGTCTTCATACTTGTTGGGTCTAAATTACATTTCATTCTGGTCATCGCTTAATCTAGCGTTTTATACCGTAAATTCTGCTTTAAACTAACCGGTCTAAGTCAATGACTTAAATAAGACCCGTTAGTAATCTAATAGGTTAATAAAACCTTTGTTCCAGATTAGGAAGCCCCGGTAAA